>BLSH010042448.1:28745-52247 GCA_018402905.1 Glandirana rugosa | reverse complement strand
ATTACCGTACCGACACTAACCGGTCACGTAGTACACTGGGTCGGAGCTATACTCGAACTCACTGCATCGCGACGTACAGTGTACGAGAGTCCGATCACATCACTCTCCTACGACGGCGACAACACTCCGTTTCTTATCGCAAGATTTTAGTAGAGTATGAATCATATCCCTCTCCAAGGACCACGACCACACTCCCTATCTAATCGCAAGATTTTAGTAGAGTATGACGATGTCCCTCTCCAAGGACCACGACCACACTCCTTATCTAATCGTAATATTTTAGTAGAGTATGATCATATCCCTCTCCAAGGACGGCGACCACACTCCCTAACTTCTCCCTATACTAGTATGAGATGATTTTATAACGCTAATCTATCCCTCACACCAGCGGCAGGAACCTCTCCCTATACTAGTATGAGATGATTTTATAATGCTAATCTATTCCTCACACCAGCACCAGGAACCTCTCCCTGTAGCAGTATGAGATGATTTTAGAACGCTAATCTATCCCTCACACCAGCACCAGGAACCTCTCCCTATACTAAGTATGAGATGATTTTAGAACGCTATTCTTTGCCTCACAACAGCGGCAGCATCCTCTCACTACACTAGCCTGAGAGCATGTGACATGCAGCGCTACGTCACTCAAGCTCATATCGAGGCTGGGTCACATGATGCACTGGCCAATCACAGCCATGCCATTAGTAGGCATGGCTGTGATGGCTTCTAAGGGCAAACCAGTGAAACGCTTGTTGATTGGCTGCCCTGCAGCTATTCAAAAGGCGCAAAAAAATACCTGAACCCGAACCCGGACTTTTTCTCAAATGTCCGGGTTCGGGACACAGACACCCTAAAGTCCGGTATGGACCCGAACTTTACAGTCTGGGTTCGCTCAAATCTAGTCAGTAGTTTTTAATTTTTATTTTATTCTTTTTTTACCATTTCGTTTTGTTTATTTTACGGTGCGATCTCCCACAAGAATGCTGTCTCCACTGTGACTTATATTGACATGGGGCGGGGCCCCCAGCTGACATCACACGGAGCCCCCACTCCCTTGTTACCTCACACCCAGGGGTGTGGCTATGACATAAGGGGTGGGGCATCCATGTGATGTCCTCTGGTGACCCCGCCCCATGTCAATATAAGTCACAGCAGCGACGGCATTCTTGCGGGAGATTGCGTCGTGTCAGCATGGGAAGAAGAAGAGAGGGAGGACAGAGGGAAGAGGGCATAGGAGAAGCCCAGCAAAAGAGCAGAAGATAGAAGACCCCTCAGAAAAAAAAGGCCCCGCAAAAGAGCAGAAGAAAGAAGAGCCAGAGAAGACGCCAGAGTTGATTTAATAAGCCCCCCACCCACAGACCCCAACAACCACCAGCAAGGGTTTTGAGAAGAGGCCCTTGTCCTCATCAACATGGGGACAAGGTGCTTTGGCAGTGGCGCAGAGCCTCTCCTGCCCCAAAGCACCCATAAACCCCATGTTGAGGGCATGCAGCCTGGTATGGTTCAGGGGGGATACTCGCTCTTCCCCACCCCCTTTCCTGGCCTGCCAGGCTGCATGCTCAGATAAGGGCCTGGTATGGATTTTGGGGGGACCCTACACAGTTTGTTTTGGCTTGGGGGTTCCCCCTTAAAACCCATACCATACCATACCCATGCTCTTGGAGGTGTACCCCATGCCCCTTTTTTTAATTTGGCGTGGAGTTCCCCTTCAAGATCCTCAGAGCACAAGTTGCATGCCAAAGTCCAACCAGTGAAGACAATGATCTGACTTTGATCCGACTTTAATGCTTTTCAATGAGCTAAAGTAGGATCAAAGTCGGACAAAAGTAGTACATGAACCTTTTTCAATGTCCGTACGACTTTGAAAAACAAAAGTCGGACCATTTAAGATGACTCTCGGGAATTATTGTTTTTGTGAAGTAATGCGACTTGTGCTCCTAATGTTGGTCCAAGAATTGGACTAGTGTGAACCCCGCCTTTGGCTAAAGAACGCTTGCCTCCTTCTCTGCTTGTAGTCTTTGCTTTAATACAGGTATCACCATTTAAGCTATATGCCTAATGTGAAAGAAATGTGCAAAAAGCAAAAAAAGCTGAGTTTTGGGTCTCCCCATAATTCTGGGACCACTCTCTTCAGAAATTCCCATTTTCCACTGGGAAGTGAGGTAATAGATTACAAGCATTTATATTTACTGGGCGAACATGATTATACCACTTTACTAAAGACTAGAGTTGAGCGAACCCGAACTGCAAAGTTCGGGTCCGTACCGAACTTTGGGGTGTCCGTGACCCGGACCCGAACCCAGACATTTGAAAAAAAGTACGGGTTCGGGTTCTGGGTTCGGGTATTTGATCACGCATGTTGAATAGCTAATCAACAAGCGTTTCACTGGTTTGAGATGATTTTAGAAAGCTAATCTGTCCCTCACAGCACCGCCAGGAACCTCTCCCTACACCAATATGAGATGATTTCAGAACGATAATCTGTCCCTCGCAGCACCGCCACGAATCTCTCCCTACTCCATTATGAGATGATTTTAGAACAATAATCCATCCCTCACAGCACCGCCAGGAACCTCTCCCTACTCCAGTATGAGATGATCTTAGAACGCTAATCTGTCCCTCACATCACCGCCAGGAACCTCTCCCTACTCCAGTATGAGATTATTTTAGAACGCTAATCTGTCCCTCACAGCAGCGCCAGGAACCTCTCCCTGCTCCAGTATGAGATGATTTTAGAACGCTAATCTGTCCCTCACAACAGCGCCAGGAACCTCTCCCTACACCAGTATGAGATGATTTTAGAACGATAATCTGTCCCTCACAGCACTGCCAGGAACCTCTCCCTACACCAGTATGAGATGATTTTAGAACGATAATCTGTCCCTCACAGCACCGCCAGGAATCTCTCCCTACTGCATTATGAGATGTTTTTTAGAACGATAATCTGTCCCTCACAGCACCGCCAGGAACTTCTCCCTACTCCATTATGAGATGGTTTTAGAACGCTAATCTGTCCTTCACAGCACCTCCAGGAACCTCTCCCTACTCCAGTATGAGAACATTTTAGAACGCTAATCTATCCCTCACAGCACCGAAAGGAACCTCTCTCTACTCCAGTATGAGATGATTTTAGAACACTAATCTGTCCCTTACAGCACCGCCAGGAACCTCTCCCTATTCCATTATGAGATGAATTTAGAACGATAATCTGTCCTCACAGCACGGCCAGGAACCTCTCCCTACTCCAGTATGAGATTATTTTAGAACTCTAATCTGTCCCTCACAGCACCACTAGTAACCTCTCCCTACTCCAGTATTAGATTATTTTAGAACGCTAATCTGTACCTCACAGCAGCACCAGGAACCTCTCCCTACACCAGTATGAGATGATTTTAGAATGATAATCTGTCCCTCACAGCACCGCCAGGAACCTCTCCCTACACCAGTATGAGATGATTTCAGAACGATAATCTGTCCCTCACAGCACCGCCACGAATCTCTCCCTACTCCATTATGAGATGATTTTAGAACAATAATCCGTCCCTCACAGCACCGCCAGGAACCTCTCCCTACTCCAGTATGAGATGATTTTAGAACGCTAATCTGTCCCTCACATCACTGCCAGGAACCTCTCCCTACTCCAGTATGAGATGATTTTAGAACTCTAATCTGTCCCTTACATCACCGCCAGGCACCTCTCCCTACTCCAGTATGAGATTATTTTAGAACGCTAATCTGTCCCTCACAGCACCGCCAGGAACCTCTCCCTGCTCCAGTATGAGATGATTTTAGAACGCTAATCTGTCCCTCACAACAGCGCCAGGAACCTCTCCCTACACCAGTATGAGATGATTTTAGAACGATAATCTGTCCCTCACAGCACTGCCAGGAACCTCTCCCTACTCCAGTATGAGATGATTTTAGAACGATAATCTGTCCCTCACAGCACCGCCAGGAATCTCTCCCTACTCCATTATGAGATGTTTTTTAGAACGATAATCTGTCCCTCACAGCACCGCCAGGAACTTCTCCCTACTCCAGTATGAGATGGTTTTAGAACGCTAATCTGTCCTTCACAGCACCTCCAGGAACCTCTCCCTACTCCAGTATGAGAACATTTTAGAACGCTGATCTATCCCTCACAGCACCGCCAGGAACCTCTCTCTACTCCAGTATGAGATGATTTTAGAACACTAATCTGTCCCTTACAGCACCGCCAGGAACCTCTCCCTACTCCATTATGAGATGAATTTAGAACGATAATCTGTCCTCACAGCACGGCCAGGAACCTCTCCCTACTCCAGAATGAGATTATTTTAGAACTCTAATCTGTCCCTCACAGCACCACTAGTAACCTCTCCCTACTCCAGTATTAGATTATTTTAGAACGCTAATCTGTACCTCACAGCAGCACCAGGAACCTCTCCCTACACCAGTATGAGATGATTTTAGAACGATAATCTGTCCCTCACAGCACCGCCAGGAACCTCTCCCTACTCCAGTATGAGATGATTTTAGAACGATAATCTGTCCCTCACTGCACCACTAGGAACTTCTCCCTACACCAGTATGAGATGATTTTAGAACGCTAATCTGTCCCTCACATCACCGCCAGGAACCTCTCCCTACTCAAGTATGAAATTATTGTAGAACGCTAATCTGTCCCTCACATTACTGCCAGGAACCTCTCCCTACTCCAGTATGAGATGATTTTAGAACGCTAATCTATCCCTCACTGCAGCGCCAGGAACCTCTTCCTACACCAGTATGAGATGATTTTAGAACGATAATCTGTCCCTCACAGCACCGCCAGGAACCTCTCCCTACTCCAGTATGAGATGATTTTAGAACGATAATCTGTCCCTCACAGCACCGCCAGGAACCTCTCCCTACTCCAGTATGAGATGATTTTAGAATGATAATCTGTCCCTCACAGAACCTCCAGTAACCTCTCCCTACTCCAGTATGAGATGATTTTAGAAAGCTAATCTGTACCTCACAGCAGCACCAGGAACCTCTCCCTACACCAGTATGAGATGATTTTAGAACGATAATCTGTCCCTCACAGCACCGCCAGGAGCCTCTCCCTACTCCAGTATGAGATGATTTGAGAACGCTAATCTGTCCTTCACAGCACCGCAAGGAACCTCTCCCTACTCCAGTATGAGATGATTTTAGAATGATAATCTGTCCCTCACTGAACCGCCAGGAACTTCTCCCTACACTAGTATGAGATGATTTTAGAACAATAATCTGTCCCTCACAGCACCGCCAGGAACCTTTCCCTACTCCAGTATGAGATGATTTTAGAACTCTAATCTGTCCCTCACAGAACCGCCAGGAAACTCTCCCTACTTCAGTATGAGATGGTTTTAGAACGCTAATCTGTCCTTCACAGCACCTCCAGGAACCTCTCCCTACACCAGTATGAGATGATTTTAGAATGATAATCTGTCCCTCACAGCACCGCCAGGAACTTCTCCCTACTCCAGTATGAGATGATTTTAGAACAATAATCTGTCCCTCACTGCACCGCTAGGAACTTCTCCCTACACCAGTATGAGATGATTTTAGAACGCTAATCTGTCCCTCACATCACCGCCAGAAACCTCTCCCTACTCAAGTATGAAATTATTGTAGAACGCTAATCTGTCCCTCACATCACCGCCAGGAACGTCTCCCTACTCCAGTATGAGATGATTTTAGAACGATAATCTGTCCCTCACAGCACCGCCAGGAACCTCTCCCTACTCCAGTATGAGATAATTTTAGAACGATAATCTGTCCCTCACAACACCGCCAGTATCTCTCCCTACTCCATTATGAGATCATTTTAGAACAATAATCTGTCCCTCACAGCACCACCAGGAACCTCTCCCTACTCCAAAATGAGATGGTTTTAGAATGCTAATCTGTCCTTCACAGCACCGCCAGGAACCTCTACCTACTCCAGTATGAGATGATTTTAGAACGCTAATCTGTCCCTCACAGCACCGCCAGGAACCTCTCCCTACTCCAGTATGAGATGATTTTATAAAGGTAATCTGTCCCTCACACCAGCAGCAGGAACCTCTCCCTATACCAGTATGAGATGATTTTATAACAGTAATCTGTCCTTCACACCAGCAGCAGGAACCTCTCCCTATACCAGTATGAGATGATTTCATAATGCTAATCTGTCCCTCACACCAGCAGCAGGAACCTCTCCCTATACCAGTATGAGATCAGTTTATAACGGTAATCTGTCCCTCACACCAACAGCAGGAACCTCTCCCTATACCAGTATTAGATGATTTTATAACGCTAATCTGTCCCTCACACCAGCAGCAGGAACCTCTCCCTATACTAGTATGAGATGATTTTATAACGGTAATCTGCCCCTCACACCAGCGGCAGGAACCTCTCCCTATACTAGTATGAGATGATTTTATAACGCTAATCTGTCCCTCACACCAGCGGCAGGAACTTCTCCCTATACTAGTATGAGATGATTTTATAATGCTAATCTATTCCTCACACCAGCACCAGGAACCTCTCCCTATAGCAGTATGAGATGATTTTAGAACGCTAATCTATCCCTCACACCAGCACCAGGAACCTCTCCCTATACTAAGTATGAGATGATTTTAGAACGCTATTCTTTGCCTCACAGCAGCGGCAGCATCCTCTCACTACACTAGCCTGAGAGCATGTGACATGCAGCGCTACGTCACTCAAGCTCATATCGAGGCTGGGTCACATGATGCACTGGCCAATCACAGCCATGCCATTAGTAGGCATGGCTGTGATGGCTTCTAAGGGCAAACCAGTGAAACGCTTGTTGATTGGCTGCCCTGCAGCTATTCAAAAGGCGCAAAAAAATACCTGAACCCTGAACCCGAACCCGGACTTTTTCTCAAATGTCCGGGTTCGGGACACAGACACCCTAAAGTCCGGTATGGATCCGAACTTTACAGTCCGGGTTCGCTCAAATCTAGTCAGTAGTTTTTAATTTTTATTTTATTCTTTTTTTACCATTTCGTTTTGTTTATTTTACGGTGCGATCTCCCACAAGAATGCCGTCTCCACTGTGACTTATATTGACATGGGGCGGGGCCCCCAGCTGATGTCACACGGAGCCCCCACTCCCTTGTTACCTCACACCCAGGGGTGTGGCTATGACATAAGGGGTGGGGCATCCATGTGATGTACTCTGGTGGCCCCGCCCCATGTCAATATAAGTCACAGCAGCGACGGCATTCTTGCGGGAGATTGCGTCGTGACAGCATGGGAAGAAGAAGAGAGGGAGGACAGAGGGAAGAGGGCATAGGAGAAGCCCAGCAAAAGAGCAGAAGATAGAAGACCCCTCAGAAGAAAAAAGGCCCCGCAAAAGAGCAGAAGAAAGAAGAGCCAGAGAAGACGCCAGAGCTGATTTAATAAGCCCCCCACCCACAGACCCCGACAACCACCAGCAAGGGTTTTGAGAAGAGGCCCTTGTCCTCATCAACATGGGGACAAGGTGCTTTGGCAGTGGCGCAGAGCCTCTCCTGCCCCAAAGCACCCATAAACCCCATGTTGAGGGCATGCAGCCTGGTATGGTTCAGGGGGGATACTCGCTCTTCCCCACCCCCTTTCCTGGCCTGCCAGGCTGCATGCTCAGATAAGGGCCTGGTATGGATTTTGGGGGGACCCTACACAGTTTGTTTTGGCTTGGGGGTTCCCCCTTAAAACCCATACCATACCATACCCATGCTCTTGGAGGTGTACCCCATGCCGCTTTTTTTAATTTGGCGTGGAGTTCCCCTTCAAGATCCTCAGAGCACAAGTTGCATGCCAAAGTCCAACCAGTGAAGACAATGATCTGACTTTGATCCGACTTTAATGCTTTTCAATGAGCTAAAGTAGGATCAAAGTCGGACAAAAGTAGTACAGGAACCTTTTTCAATGTCCGTCCGTTTTTGAAAAACAAAAGTCGGACCATTTAAGACGACTCTCATAGGGAATTATTGTTTTTGTGAAGTAATGCGACTTGTGCTCCTAATGTTGGTCCAAGAATTGGACTAGTGTGAACCCCGCCTTAGGCTAAAGAACGCTTGCCTCCTTCTCTGCTTGTAGTCTTTGCTTTAATACAGGTATCACCATTTAAGCTATATGCCTAATGTGAAAGAAATGTGCAAAAAGCAAAAAAAGCTGAGTTTTGGGTCTCCCCATAATTCTGGGACCACTCTCTTCAGAAATTCCCATTTGCCACTGGGAAGTGAGGTAATAGATTACAAGCATTTATATCTACTGGGCGAACATGATTATACCACTTTACTAAAGACTAGAGTTGAGCGAACCCGAACTGCAAAGTTCGGGTCCGTACCGAACTTTGGGGTGTCCGTGACCCGGACCCGAACCCAGACATTTGAAAAAAAGTTTGGGTTCGGGTTCTGGGTTCGGGTATTTGATCACGCATGTTGAATAGCTAATCAACAAGCGTTTCACTGGTTTGCCCTTAGAAACCATCACAGCCATGCCTACTAATGGCATGGCTGTGATTGGCCAGTGCATCATGTGACCCAGCCTCTTTATAAGCTGGAGTCACTTAGTGCTGCATGTCACATGCTCTCTGGCTAGTGTAGGGAGAGGATGCTGCCGGTGCTGTGAGGGACAGATTGCAGATATAATAACATCTCATCCTGCATTACAGAATGATCTGACTGGACTAGGTAGAGTCTACTGCTTAGTGGGACAGATTATTGTTCTAAAATCATCTTCTAGTTCTATAGGGTCAGGTTCCTGCTGTTGCTGTAAGGGACAGATTATTGTTCTAAAATCATTTAACTTCCTTTTGCAGCCCTCTAGCACTTTTCAGGACTTTTTACAGTCATTTTTGTGCAGAAAAGTTCGGGTCCCCACTGACTTCAATGGGGTTCGGGGTAAAGTTCGGGTCAAGTTCGGTACCGAACCCGGACTTTCTCCCGAAGTTCGGCCGAACCCACCGAACCCGAACATCCAGGTGTTCACTCAACTCTACTAAAGTCCTACAATAGCTTTTTACAGAGTAAATCAAACACATGATTGAGCACTGGAGGAGCGCTGCAACTCTATCATTATGTTGAATTGTGAAAGACAAACCTAAGCTTCTCTAAACCCTTAACACAATTAAAGAAAATGTGTTTATAAATTATGCCTGTGTGATATACACTGTCAAACCAAAAAAGCACAAGTGGGAATCTCATAGGTAAAAGGCAGCGCTTACCCTAAGATGGGGGGTGCTGATCAAAGGTCAAACATCACAAAAGTAAAAAACAAAAAAACAAAACTGCACCATCCATGAAAGTCAACTACATAAATTTATTAAATAAAAAATTAGCATGACTTACCACCCATCCCATATCCAAAAACCTCCAGCCCATACCCTCCCATCCCTCGCCCACCAAGGTAGCCACCCCAACCCTATGAACCTTCCTACCTGACTGAACTGACCACTCGCCCGCCCACCCACCCTGGGGTGGCTGGGGGGGATGTCCCAGGGAGCTGAGAACCCCTCATTGCCACCCCTAAGGATGGAATGCCCACACAGTGGTCATCCACAGAGGCTGGTGTGTGGCCAGCAAAAGTCCCCGATAGATCCCATACCAGTCCTGACCGATGATATGCCTGTGTTCAAAGCTGTGGAAGCAAAGCGGTGGTAGGCAACTAGCAAACAGGAACGCTGATACCTCATGTACACCTCATAGTATAACAGAGTCATACAGATAAGACCAGGGTTAAAATGAATGCAGGGGCTCTGCCCCTCACTGTGCTGTTCAGTTCCCCTAAAGGATGATTAAGACAACCCACAGTTATGGCTGGATGGTACAGAGTCCTTCCTGTGATTGCTGTGCTGTGCACCGACCAGCTGGAAACATACACAGGGAGGCCACCGATCCTCTGGCAGTCTCACCCTGCGTGAAACAGCTGCTCTGTGTGCCAAGGATCTGACGACCTGAGCAGGGAGACTGCCACCCAGGAGTCAGGCAGTCTCAAGCTGCATGAATGGATAATTTGTAGAGGATGAGGTTGGGGCTTGGACCTGTGGCTGGAAGTGATCACAGAGCCCAGTTGGCCAGCAGTTGCTGTGTATCTGTATGTGGGCTGACTGAAGTCAGCTCCCACTCCAGACCTCTGACTAAGGTGCTTGTGTGTGTGCCGGACTTGTGTTGGCTGAGGCTTCCCATTCCAGATTAAAATGATTTGGAAGCAGCTGGTCCACACGTGTGGAGTGGAGGCTTCTCAGCACAGCTCGTCTGAGCTATAGAGAGATCCAAGTGCTGTAAATCCGTTCCCCAAACTAGGGGCTACACCAAAGCTGGAGGGACAGTCACCGCTGGCAACACCGTGGGTAAGGGTGGTGGGAGCTAGGGGGACAGATACCTGCTGGAGTGAACTTCATCAGGGCTTAGTTAGCCAATGGGATGGCACCTACTTATATATGGGTCCAAGGCCACCCCCACTTACACTTAAAGTGCATAGGTGCTATATAAAAGGTGAGAAATAAAAAAAACCCAGTGTCACCACTAAGTGCAGTAATATAACTAACTAAATACATACAGGGAAAGGGGGAGGTTCTTGACTATAGTTGCATTCCGTGCATAGGAAGAGCCAGCTTCATATTTCATTTGGTTCCCATCCCAAAAATACAGGTGATATTCTAAAAATTAGAAGCCATAATCATCACAATTATGACAAATCACGACTTGAACTATCTTGCTTTGCATGTAATGAGTCTATCTCATATATTAGTTTCACCTTTTAAGTTGCATTACTGAAATAAATTAACTTTTGCACGATATTCTAATTTTTCGAGTATCACCTGTAGGAAACATCTCAGCAAGGTATGGTACTTTATGTTAGAGGTAAGTCACTGCTGGGTCTACCATCTTATATGGATATGTGTAAGTGTGCTTTTCTCTGCATTTCCCATTAACAAAGATTTAGATGGGGGCTTTTGAGTGCTGACTCCTAAGTATACAGAGCTGTAGTGACGCCCTCATCACCCCAGTTACAGGTAGTCCCCATCTGTACGTCTTCACATGCAGGTGGGTAGGAGTATATACCTCCATATTCCCAACTGCAGTGAATAGGCGGGGTCCAGTCTTTGTCAGCCTACGATTGGGCGGAGGCAAGGATGACCCTTTCTTCCCTATAACTTAATATAGTCACCATAGGCCAAAATGTTACCTGGGGATGTTAAGATTCAACGCTCAAATGAATACTACCCTAAATGTACACTAAGGGGTTCTCAAAGGATAAACTGTCAACTAGAGAGGCCTTCGAGGACACACATCAAGGACAGAAAACATTGTAAGGACATATCACTGTTTAGTCCCTTCGGCATCAGGCAGTCTAAAAGAAAGATCCACCATGCCTCTTTCTGGACCAATATGCAATCCCTGTCGCCTCTTCTGTGTGACAGATCCAATTTGTAAATAATCTCACATTTGAAACCATCTATGGATGCACCATGTACATCTTAAAAATGTATTGCGACTGGGGATTTCTCCTCCTTAGTAAGTATATCACTAATGTGTTCCCCCATTCTTTTTCTAATTTCTCTAATTGTCTTGCACACGTATCTCTTCCCACATGGGCATATTAATTGATATACTACATATGTTGTAGAGCAATTCAGAAATTATCTAATATAGTAGATACATTTGCCAGATGAGTCGGTGAAAGAATCACCCTTTATGATATATTTACATATACCACAATGGCCGCATGGATGCATTCCATTGGGCAAGGGGTGCATAGACATGAAAGTAGGTCTGTCGATGTTTTTATGTGTATACTCACTGTGGACGAGGGTATCCCCAATTGTAGGTGCTCTTCTAGCTATTAGGCTCAGACGGGTTCCCAGAATCTCCTTTATTATGTTATCTAACATTAATAAATGCCAGTGTTTCTCTATGAGTATTTGTAAATGGTTCCAATGTGTACCGTATGTGGTGACGATACCCATTTTTTTCCTTGTTTTCTGATTGGCCTTTCAAATGTCCTCCTAGTCCTAGTGTTTCCTCTCTAGTTTTGTTTAGAGCCCTTAATTTAGCTTTTTGAATAACTGAGTTGGGGTATCCTCTCTGTCTGAATCTTTTGCTTAGATCCCTACTTTCCCTTTTGAAGTCGTCCAGGATAGAGCAGTTCCTCCGGGCTCTGCTAAACTGGCCTGTAGGTATTCCTCTGATCAATGGAAATGGGTGATAGCTGGCGGCGTGGAGGAGGGTGTTTCCAGCAGTCGGCTTCCTATATGTACTAGTTACAATTTTATGCCTATCCTTTCTGATAAGAAGGTCTAAAAACGCGATTTGATTCCGATCCATTTTGTACGTGAGGAAAATATTGCTCTTTTTACAGTTAAGTTCCTCAATGAAGCCGACAAATGATTTTGCTGACCCCCTCCACACCACCAGCACATCATCAATATATCTAGCCCATAGGGCAACATGTTTTCTATATGTGGGGTGGTTGTATACTTCCTGTCTCTCCCACCATACCAGATGAAGACATGCATATGAGGGGGCACAGGCAGCTCCCATGGCAACACCCCTTTTCTGGCGGGAATATTTTTGATCGAACATGAAACAGTTGTTTAAAACAAATTCTAGGAGTTCAATGAGAAATTCATTATGTGGTCCCGCCAGGGGGTGTCTAATATCCAGCCACTGGGAGACCGCCCTTACCCCCACTTCATGTGGGATTGAGGAGTACAGGGACTCCACATCTATCCCTGCCAATAAACAGTCCTCAGGGACCTCCAGGTCTGCCAAGATTTTAAGCATGTCTGAGGTATCCAGGATAAAAGAAGGCAATTCTCTGTTCAGATGTTTAATCCTTCTGTCCACATATTTGCCCACTCTTTTTAATGGGCCTCCCATGCCAGAGACTATAGGGCTTCCAGGCGGTTTTTCTAGGCTTTTGGGAATTTTCGGGGTTAGGTAAAACGTGGAAATGTTGTAATTTTCCACGAACAGACATGAAATCGAAATTCCTTTCGTGTGAGCAGGCCCACCTAATAGGCATTTTTGAGGAGGTAATTAAGTTCCTTCACTAAGGCTGGGAAAGGATTGCCTTGGAGTTTTTCATAGCTGTTGTCATCTTTTAGTTGTCTCTGTACCTCTTCGAGGTACTTATCTTCTTGCCAGAGAACAACATTACCCTCTTTGTCACTGGGTTTGATTACGCAGTTTTACAATTTGCTGAGTTCCTCCCAGGCCACCCTTTCATTGCTAGTTAGATTGTCAATCACTGGTTGGATATTATTCCAACTGGTCCCCCTTATATCATGGGTGACAGCTTCGAGGAACATTTGCAGGTATTTCTTATTCGTGAAATTCAGGAATCTCTCGGATTTCTAAGACAGCCCCGAGTATGGCAGGGAGGTCTAAGATGTTTGATTCAATCCAGGAGTTGTCCTCCATGAACTCAATTAACTCTTCTTCATTCATGTCAAGGAGAGGGTGTTGGGATACGATCACCTGTTTCTTGCTATTCTGTCCATAGTACATCAATTTAAAACTGACTGTTCTTAAGAATAGACAGATATCTTTGTAGATATCAAAGGCATTTCCCTTATTACAGGATGAGAAACCCACACCCCTACTCACACCGAGATATGGGCCTGACTAAGTGTATGTTCAGTAAGGTTAATTACACTCATGTCTGTTTTTTTGTTGTCTGTGTTCGCCTCGTCACCACCCTATTTTCCTGTACGGTGGGTTCCCCCATTTGTGATGTCCCAGATTCCTGTACTTGTGCCCCTATATCTTTTTCTTTTCTGTCTCCTCCTCCTTTTCCTTTTTTTAGTGCCTTCTCTTGAGGAATACCTCCACTGTCCTTCAGTGATATACACTATCCATGTGCCACGTCTGGGCAAACCCCTCCCTCCTCCCAGGGAAATAGGATCACATTTACCCCTCAAAAATGCAAACAAATCTTCCATCTTGAATAAGATGCAAGGAGTTTGGTTTATGATCTTGACTAGGTCTGATCTCAGATGTGGCCACACGGGACAACTTGGGATCTAGTGATCTCATGATTATCATATTTAGCGTAAATCATAGGAAAAGGACACACAAGGGTAGCACAAGAACACCAAATTTTTAAACAAGAACATTTTTCAGAACTGTGCTCAATACTACATGACATCAACCAAATCCTAGAAACTTTGATCACAGAAGAAAAATGGGAATGCTTTAGGAACATATTAAACAACAGTGCATTCAGAGCACATTGCCCACATAAAAGAAGATGGTGGGAGGATTGTTACACATGACACAGAGAAGGCAACTTGTCATGAACCCATAGTCATTCATGTCCTGTCTGTTTGCTTACCTCTTTAGTTGTGTCAGCTTAGAGGCCGTTCACATCACCACCTGTGGGTTAAGAAATCTTCTCTCAGTGAACTCCACCCCAGCCTCCAATTAAGCAAACACTATTTAAGACCATGTTCTGCAAAGCCTCCTTGCTGATCAATGTTGTGTGTGTTTGGCTTCCTGTGTGGTTGTTCCTGTCGTATGCTCCATTTCTGTCTACCGACTTTTGGCTTGTTCTGACTATCCCTGTCCGCTTAATACCCCGACCTTCGGCTTGTTCTCTGTTTCTCCTGTCTGCTTGATACCCCAACCTTGGCATGCTCTTCCGTCTGTCCCTGTCTGCTTGTGGCCCTGACCTTTAACTAGGCCGCTTACTATCCTTGCTGTTCCTGTGGTCCTGCTTCCTCTCTTCCACCTGTAGCCAGCCGAGCGTGGGCTAGGGGACATGTTTTATTCATACAAAACGTTATAAAAGCCACACAGAATAATATGCATTTCCATAAAAAGGCCTTCACATGGTTATACATCACATATCAATGCTATCATAGAGGATAATCATGTATGTTCCAGTAGAAAAATGGTACTCCCCTAGGATGGTATGACCATCAATGACTGTAGTTGACATCAGTCCTTTGGGACATCCAACGCGTTTCGAAAAGGTTACAATTTTTTATCTTCATTTTTTATCTATTATACCATATTCTGTGAACATAAAATTGATTTTAGTGAACAATTTAATCCAAAGATCACCACATTCTACAAAACCAAACTTACAGTGACGAACACCCAAGCATGGGATACCTCAAAGGTGGTGGAACCCCAAGATCCCCTCTGTGGTATGATAAATGGTTTACACGCCATACAAGAACTGCTGGGAGTAAATCCCCAATGAACGGGGTCCAAAAATTGGGCAAACTACAACAGAAAAAAGAAAACAAGTGGAGGTAACCACGTGTCTTTCAAATCAGTGCAACCCATTATATCAATCCAGCCTGCCATAGACATCCACAATGTAAGTTATTATAAGTGGTAATGCTATAGAAAGAACCTTGATATTTGCTTGAAGACCTGCTTGGTCTGAGAGAGCCCCGAGGCGCCTCCCAATACAAAAATGCCGGTCCATATTTTCAAGCTATATTCCAAAAAGACGGTCCATCAAAAATTTTTATGAAAAACAATAAGCCAAACGTTTCAATAAAGGATCTTAGAGGAGCGCATGGTTACCTGGTCCACTTGATGTCCTGTTGTAGCTATAGGCAAGCCCTTCGGTCACAATGGGGAGCAGCTATCCAATGTTGCAGCCGCGCTACACAAGGTCCGGCTGGAAATGGCGCAGAACATGGTTCCCGGCATCTCTATATTGCGCATGCGCGGGGTGCCGCGTCACGAGCAACAGTGTCATATCCAGAGCTACCGGAAAGACACTTATGTAGGAAGCCCATCTTCGGGATGTAAACATCTGGAAGGGTTGGGCTACCTATAGAGACTAACACCGTCGACACTGCTGATTCCCGCCCTTTACGTCAGCCTATAGCTAACCGCATCTGGGCATCTTTGTTCCAATCACCCCCCCTGGCTGGAATGTGAATTCTGTCTATCACTGTAAAATTGACCTCTGGCATTCTGTATTTGTGTCTCTTTGCCACATGACGACCAAGGGGTAAGTATAAAAATAAATTCACATTCCAGCCAGGGGGGGTGATTGGAAAAAAGTTCTGCTTCAAGGCGAAATGCGATGGATCAGTTACTTGGACGGCACCACCGCCCCTAGTTTACATGAGGCTGAGAGTTTCAGGCCTTTTCTGGAGGGATTTGACTCAGGAAAAACAGACTGAGTGCACGGATTTTGGGCTTCATAGGACGAATTAGGGTAGCTACTCCACTTGACCTATGTTATTCACTGCCCCCTGTAATGCACGACAAAACATGTATCACACCTTTTGGGTTTGGTTTATAAATCGTAAAAAAAAAATTATGTACATTTGATTAAAATTTTCTTTGTTTAGAACAAAATGTATCATGGACACTCACAGAATTGGACTGTTGTACTTGGTCCATGACCCTGAGTCTCATACTGTAATATGATGTATTATAATTTCGCACTGTATTTTACTATAACTGTCCATGTAATCCATTATGTTTATTTTTGTGTCACTGCCCCCTCAACCCGGCTTGCTTGCTGTCCCCCCAGGGGGGTCATCATTGGTGGTTGTATTGCATTTGATATAAAATATGATTTCTCCTATAAGACTCAAAATAGAATTTAGTTTACTGCAGGTTTGTTTGAAGATGCTTCTCAAACAAATGCCTTGGTAACACAGGTTGTCCTGAAACAATAGGACAGTTGCCAGTTGATTGTTAAGGTAAATGAGTTTGTTACCATTGTTGTATTACCGTTTGACAGTTGTCTCTATAGATACTGTAAACAATTATATATTTGTGATGGCAGAGTGCCATCTTGAGGTAGAATTTGGGAATACACAGGCATTCATATATTTTTTCGGTTACTCCGTCATTAAGGTACGCAAACCATTGTCAACACAAGCCCATATAAATGTTGCCAGAGCTCAGCTCAGCTCAGCTATCTCATGTTGCATTAACACCGAAAGACTTATCTGTGAAGACTCCACCAAGAAAAGTGCCTGGTCTCCAGAAGAATCGTTGTCAATGGAGATCACAAACACAGTAATTGAAGCTAAGTAAGATTTAAGTGTATTTCTACAGACTATAGTTTGTTTGTTTGCTAGGTTGTTAATTTGCCATAGAGATCTGTCAGTCTTGATTTGTATTCCTAATATTATAATAGTTTTGTATGTACAGCATTTTTGTTCAGTAAAAGCTCATTTATACACTGCCAGGTCTGACCTTCCTTGCTTATACCGCAAAGAAACCTTGCTATGTAGACGAAAGCGAAACAATTGGGGGCTCGAGCCGTGATCTGTGCTATAAGTTCAACTGAAGCAGACCTGTTTTTCTGCGGTGTGTTGTGTAGCTTGTGCTAGGTAAAAATGCTGCATAAAATGCTTAGGAAAAGCAAGGCTGCAGAGGTTTCTGGTGACCAGAAGGAAGTGTGCAGCTTACCTATCTGGGCCAGAGACAATGAGTGGGAGCCTCTTGCTAAAGAATTTGTAAAGTATGCTTCTCCTTTGAATAAGACTTGGGGTGTTAAAGTCTCATATCATTTTGTAGATTTTAGCCTTAAGGGGTTGGATTTAAGTAAAAAAGAGAAGAGGACAGTGTCCACAGTGGGTTGGTATTTCCTTCATGCTCTCTATACTGAATCACAGGGAGGAGGCAGAGACAGAAATTAAGGTATTAAAAGACTAGCTAGCAGTTGCTTCAGAGTGAGTTTGTACAACTGCTAGTTGGGCTGATGATTTGCAAGAAAGGCGCGCAGCCCCCATGACCAAATCAATTAATGCCTTAAGGAAAAGGAAAGGCTGTAAACCTGTTAGTAAAGCCAGGGTATGTGCCATTGTCACATCCCAAAACTGGGATTGTGAGGATGTGCTTTCCTTAAATGATAGTAAGGATGAGGAGATAGAGTTTGATATGTCAGATGATGATCTGCTAGTGGGAAAGAAAAGGTGTGCCAGACCTCTCATTACTAAGCATAGGAAAAGGCAACATGATAGAGAGGATATGGCAGATGGGGAATTTGAAGAAGTTCGGGAGTTTACACAAACTGAACTCCATGAACTGGCTAAACAATACAAACAAAGGTCTGGAGAACACATATTGAGTTGGCTCCTGCGTTTGTGGGATGAAGGGGCGGACAGTGTTGTTTTGTCAGGTAAGGAAGCAGGGGCTATGGGAGTGTTAACCCATGATCCACAAACGTGTCAGGCAATGTGAAAAGCTTGAGAATTTAGTGTGAATTTTTCACTGCTAGACCTTGTGAGAGATGGAATAGTCCAAGTATACGCTAGTCCTACTGACTTGGAAAATACCTACTCCTGGAGATCAATAGGAGAAGGTATTTCCAGGTTACGTGAGATGGCTTGTATAAGCGGATTAAATATGTTTCCAGAATGGATGGGTCCAGATATGGAACCCTTTACGTCTGCTCTGCGCTCTAAGCTGATGAAGTCTGCACCATTTAATCTCAGGGCTCCTTTATTGTCTTTGCTGGGAGGCCTGGGATTAAACATCAAGATTCATGTAGCCACTACCCTCTTAAGCCAGTTGGGGGAGCTAAAGGAGACTAAAACAAAACCTGTCAGGGCAGAAAACCAGGCTAGTTATCTCTAGGAAACAAATGTGGGTCGACCTACTAAAGGCAGGAGTACCTAAAGATGAGATAGATGGGATTCCTACTGCAGAAAAGAGGTGGAAACATTTAGTGGGGGAAACTGTCAAGGCTAGAAACACTACTCCTAGTGAGGATCACATCAGCCTAGATTTAGAGAAAACAGAACAGACCCCTCCTGTTAGCCCCAAACCAATTCCCAAAACTGCACATGAACCCAAACCCAAACCCCTTTATCCTGGGGAGGAGTTAGAGAGACTCAGAAAAGGGGATTGGGAGGTTTCTAATCCTTTATGAAGGGAAGGTGGGTCTCCTGTAATAGCAGTGAGGGCAGTGACAGCAGGAGACCGACGCCCATATGCACCTGTCACTGTATGGTGGGGAAAGTCATCTTCTCCTATACATGTGATGACTTTAGTTGATACTGGAGCTGAAGTTACACTTTTGCAACGAAACCCTTCCCATCACAAACAATTGATTTATGTAGAAGGTTTGGGAGGGCAAACCACACCAGCAGTTAGGACACGGGTGAAATTGGCTATTGGCAAGGGACTAGGATTTTGGACAAATGTTTTGGTATCAGAGTTACCCGAAAATATTCTTGGGATGGATGTACTTCAAGGTCAGTCTATTCAGACTGAGTGGGGTACATTCACATTCGGGCATCCTGATAAAGCGTATCTGGTTAGAGCGGTGAAGACTGTGGTCAGAGGTCATGTGAAATGGACCCCTGTCTACATTCCTCCACCAGAGAAGCCGGTCTGTCTCAAGCAGTACAGACTTCCTGGAGGCCACAAAGAAATTGGGGACATTATTCAAGAGCTGTTAAGAGTAGGGATCCTCAGACCTGCTGTAAGTCCTTTCTCGTCTCCTGTGTTCCCAGTAAAGAAACCTGATGGGACATATAGAATGACTGTGGATTACAGAGGTCTAAACAAAGTGGCACCATTGAAGTCAGCTGTACCGTATATAATCTCAATTGTTGAAAAAATTGCTAAAGAGGCAGGAGAATATCATGCTGTGATAGACTTGGCTAATGCTTTCTTTTCGATTTTGATAGACCCAGAGTATCAGGACCAGTTTTCTTTTGTGTGGGATGGCCGCCAGTACACTTTCACTGCCCTTTCACAAGGCTATCTTCATTCTCCAACAATTTGTCATGGACTGATTGCCTGAGATTTAAGTATGCTGAATTTGAAAGTCACTGTGTTTCACTACATTGATGACATCATGATCTCTGGAACAAAAGATGTAACTGAAGCACTGCACCTGCTGATACAGCACATGGAGAACAGAGGGTGGGCTATCAACAGAGACAAAGTCCAAGGACCTGCTACAGAGGTGAAGTTCCTAGGAATGATGTGGACTGGGCCACAGAGGAAAATTCCAGAGACAGTTGTGCAAACTATCCAGGGGCTGTCGCCCCCTACTACCAAAAAGGAGGCACAGAAGTTCATTGGAGTTGTGTGATTCTGGAGATCATTCATCCCACATCTTGGACTGATTCTAAGGCCTATATACAATGTCACAAGGAAAAAGACTGAGTTCTCATGGGGTTTAGAGCAGCGGACCGCATTCCTTGCTGCTAAAGAAGCCATTTTGCAGCATCAGGGATTAGGACCCGTGAGACAAGGAGTACCATTTCAGCTGGATGTAGTGGAGCAGGATGATAGCATATCTTGGAGTCTGTGGCAGCCAAATAAAAAGAAAGGACTGAGAGCAATACCCATTGGATTTTGGTCCAAACAACTGACAGGGGCACAGACTAGATACACGCCCCTAGAGAAGTACCTGTTTGGGGCCTACATAGCACTTCAACATGTAGAGACAATAACAGGAAAGGACACAGTCACCATCCACATTGCATTGCCAATAGTAGGATGGGTGAGAGATAATGGACTGACCATTAGGGCAGCTGTAGCTCAGAACCAGACACTGATGAAATGGAAGTGGTACCTTCAAGAAAGAGGGGGCATTGCAGCTGGGGATGTCAGAGACATTTCAAAACAGTTGGCAGGACTTTTACCAGCACCCAGCCAGAAGAAGAAATTCCTGTGCTGCAGTCATCCCCCATTCAAGAGGCTCCACCCTTTGAGTCTCTGTCAGAAGACATGAAGGAGTCAGCATGGTTCACTGATGGTTCAGTCATAGTGGCCTTGTCTGGGCATAAATGGACAGCAGCAGCCTACAACCCAAGTACAGACACAGTCCAGAATTGGAGGGTCCAGTCAGTATGCAGAGTTGAAAGCTGTAGTGATGACTCTTCAGGAGGATTCTTCTTCCCATGTGTCACGTACCTGGTGGTGGAGTCTGCAGTAGCCGAGGACAGCCTCTCTTACAATCCTGACTCAGGAACCCCTGATATGGAGAACAGGAGGCTCAAGAGTGCAGAATGGCACGAGTGCTTAGCTGGAACACAGGTGCGATGGTCACAGGCAGGGCTGGAGATGCAGCGAGCTGGAGCCGAAGGAAACTCCGGGGAACAGCTGACAGCAGTGCAGTAAGGCTGGACCAAGCTGGTGATGCTGGATGAGAAGGCTGGAAGCAGACTGGAACAGACAGCAGCCAAGTGGATCAGGAGCCGAGGAGCAGGCAGAAGAATGGTTGGGCACAGGCCGGGTCGTCAACGGGCGGACAGCAAGGTACCAAGGAGCAGGCAGAAGAATGGTCAGGAATAGCCAGAAGGTCAGGGCAGGCGGATGGCAGCGGAGTCAGGAACAAGCTGGTGAATCAAGGAACAGGTAAGCTGATGAACAGGTAACAGGATACTCAGGAAACGCTGTAGACCAAACGGCATTAGTCTCGTGTCACTGCTCTGTTTACATAGTCCCTTTGGCGCCAAGAATGGTCACGAACGGGAGTGCGCGCTGCCTGGTCGTGCGTGCGCACGAACGCTCGTGCCGTCCATTCTTTCGTGCACGCGCCTGTGCACCGTGTTCCTTCGTATCGAAATACGGGTTCTTCTCCTTTCCTGACACCATGTCACTATCTACACTGACAGCTGGATGTTTTTTAAAGGACTGACAACTTGGATGCCCACGTGGAAGTCGAATGATTGGATGATTCATGGAAAGGTGGTGTGGGGAGGCAAGGAAGTCTGGGACTACATTTGGAAGTAAGCTTACTCCCGCACCATAAAAGTGGAGCATGTTGACGCACATGTGCCCTTGGTCCCAGACTTTGAGAACTATAACAGAGTGGTAGATGAAATTGCCAAAGTAAAAGCAGTTGTGCCAATTGATCCTGTTTTGATGAACTTGGCCAACTGGGCCCACAAGCAATCAGGACATTTGGAACAGAAAGCAACATATGAATGGGCACAGGAGAGGGGATTGCCTATATCCATGGACATGATAAAGACTGTAATAGGGAACTCTACAGTGTGTGAAGAAGTGCGACAATGGCTATTGCAAAAGTACTCCACTGGGTCGATTAAGAGGGGAGAGAGGCCTGCAGAGATCTGGCAGATTGACTTCATCGGTCCCCTGCCCCGGGGAAACAATGGACTGAGATATTGTTGCACTGCAGTGGGCACCTATTCAGGACTTTTGCTTGTTTATCCTTGCAAACATGCAGATCAAGCTGCAATGCTTCAACTGCTCCAGCAACTTGTTGTTGCTTATGGTTGTCCCAAATAAGTCCAAAGTGATAACGGCTCACACTTCACCGGATCAACAGTGCAGCAATGGGCAAAAGACTCTGGAGTGTCCAGTGTTGTGCCACATCCCATACCATCCACAGGCAACTGGTTTGATTGAAAGATACAACGGGCTATTGAAGGACCAGATACACAAGCTTACACCCACACATACACTAAGGGGTGGGATCGGGTCCTCACACAGGCAGTAATGTTGTTCTAGGCCAATAGCCAAAAGCACACCATATGAGAGGATGGTAGGGGCTGAGGTGCAGATTCCACAGCTGGAGTGCAGAGTTCAGTATTTACATAAGGTTCCTGAAAGAAGAGAGGTATGGACTCCAGAGATAGATACATTATTTTGCCCCTGTACAAATCATTAGTAAGACCTCATCTGGAATATGCAGTTCAGTTTTGGGCACCAGTTCTCAAAAAGGATATCGGGGAACTAGAGAAAGGGCAACCAAACTAATAAGAGGCATGGAGGAGCTCAGCTATGAGGAAAGATTAGAGGATCTGAATGTATTCTCTCTCGAGAAGAGGAGATTAAGGGGGGATATGATCAACATGTACAAATATATAAGTGGTCCATATAGTGAACTTGGTGTTGAGTTATTTACTTTAAGGTCATCACAATGGACAAGGGGGCACTCTTTACGTCTAGGGGAAAAAAGATTTCATCTACAAATATGGAAAGGTTTCTTCACAGTAAGAGCTGTGAAAATGTGGAATAGACTCCATCCAGAGGTGGTTTTGGCCAGCACGGTTGATTGCTTTAACCACTTCAGCCCCGGAAGGATTTCCAGCTTTAGGACCGGAATACTTTTTACGATTCGGCGCTGCGTCGCTTTAACTGACAATTGCGCGGTCGTGCGATGTTGTACCCAAACGAAATTTGCGTCCTTTTTTTCCCACAAATAGAGCTTTCTTTTGGTGGTATTTGATCACCGCTGTGTCATTTCTGATCGCCGCTATAAACAAAAGAAGAGCAACAATTTTGCAAAAAAAACCCACATTTCTTACTTTTTCCTAAAATACAAATCCAAAAAAAAAATAAAAAAAACATTTTTTTTCACCGTTTTTGGCCGATTTATATTCTTCCTCATATTTGCGATAAAAAAAATTGCAATCAGCGTTTATTGATTGGTTTGCGCAAAAGTGTTCGCGTTTATGGATGATGAGAATTCATTTTTGGGGTTTTTATTTTTTTTTTATTTTTTACTAATAATGGCGGCGATCTGCGATTTTTTGCAGTACTGCGATATTGGGGCGGAGCGGCGGTAATAATCATTTTTTAT
>BLSH010042448.1:8499-28735 GCA_018402905.1 Glandirana rugosa | reverse complement strand
TTTATATTGAAGTTTGTATGGACAGTCTAAGGGAGAGTAAGGATCTATCCGAAGTCGAAGTCTATACAGTGAGAACCAAAGATACAGTACCCTTCGTCATTGTACCATGGACAATTCGGGACAATGTATCAATGTTTCAATGTATCAATCAGTCTAACTTTTTTCTGTGTTCAGGTAGATCAAGTTGGTTTTTTTTTTGTTTTTGTAAATATATATATATATTAGTTTATTAGGGTATATGTTAGGAAGTGGGTGCCAACTAGGTCTCCTTCCGTTTTTTGGGGTCGTTTCGCACTTGGTTAAACGATATTGCCCCCTTTTTTAAGGAAGGACTAACTGGGTACTAACATTTTTAGGTAAAGTTGATCCAGGGTGAATCCGATTGCCTCTCGGGGAATCAGGAAGGAATTTTTTCCCCCGTTATAGCAAATTGGTTCACGCTTTGCTGGGGTTTTTTGCCTTCCTCTGGATCAACCGTGGGTGAAGGATTGTATATGGGATTATTTGATTATATATATATATAAATGTTTTTGTTTTTTTTTTGGTTGAACTAGATGGACTTGTGTCTTTTTTCAATCTGACTAACTATGTAACTTTGTAACTATGTAACAGGGCTTAACAGGTACCATGTTACTGCTTCCCATGACATAGAAACCAAGAGTGACATATCTGAAGCTGAAGCCTATCTAGGAATGAGAGGGAATCTGACAGGTATGTTTGAAGTTATATTTGCATTGGCAGATGAGCTTCAGAATAGTGGCTGGAACTCTGATTGGTTAGTGGATACTTTTCAGCAAGAGTGGAAAGTGAGGCTGTATAACATCAAACCTTCCAAAATAAACATCAGTGATCTTCTGGGAAATATCAGTATATTTCTTCTCCTCCCTAATGCTGTTCTTTGGGAGGGTCAGAAGTTGATACAGGCAGGTGGCAAAGTGTTGGTCAGAGATCCAGGCAAGAAGCTAGTTAGAGGAGAGATTGTAGCTGAAGGGCTGGGGTCTACTGTTTATGTATTATCAGAAGGAACAGATAATCCGCTTTGTTTTCCACTCCACAGGCTGTCTCCGATTTGATCCATGGGAAGACCTAAGAAAAGTGGTGACATGATGGACAGAATGATGGAAGACCACAAGAGCTGTGGAGAGCAAGGCCTTTAATGTATTACACGCCTGGACTGGTTTCTAAAGAACTTTAGAATGGATGTTCTAATGAACTTTTAGCCAAAGACTGAAACACCTTCTCAGTGACAGAAATATGGGAGGGGTTGCATTCAAGAAAATTAATGTTTACTATGAGTTATTAGTCTATGTGGAGTCTGAGAGGAAAAATCAAGAGCGGAATGTATTGCATTTGATATAAAATATATGATTTCTCCTATAAGGCTCAAAATTGAATTTAGGTTACTGCAGGTTTGTTTGAAGATGCTTCTCAAATGAATGCCTTGGTAACACAGGCTGTCCTGAAACAATGAGACAGTTGTCAGTTGATTGTTAAGGTAAATGAGTTTGGTACCATTGTTGTATTACAGTTTGACAGCTGTCTCTATAGATACTGTAAACAATTATATATTTGTGATGGCAGAGTGCCATCTTGAGGTAGAATTTGGGAATACACAGGCATTCAGATATTTTTTCGGTTACTCTGTCGTTAAGGTACGCAAACCATTGTCAACACAAACCCATATAAATGTTGCCAGACCTCAGCACAGCTCACTCATGATGCATTAACACCGAAAGACTCACCTGTGAAGACTCCACCAAGAAAAGTGCCTGGTCTCCAGAAAAATTGTTGTCAACGGAGATCACGAACACAGTAATTGAAGCTAAGTAAGATTTAAGTGTATTTCTACAGACTATAGTTTGTTTGCTAGGTTGTTAATTTGTTATAGATAATGATACTGCGCACTCTGACCCACCTCCTAGTGTAAGATAAATATCGTATCTATATATATAAATATATATATATATATATATACAGTTCACAGCATAACCATGTGTATCGCAGTGTGCAATAAGAGCAATGTTATAAACAAAAATGTATTTAAAAAACAAATATTAATATATAGAATATTGTGCATACAAGTGAAAAAAGTGATAACACAAGTCTTCAGATTTCCAAAATAGAATAAACACGAAAAAACTCCCCAAAACACGATTAAAATGTTCTGTCACTCTTCCACATATAAAGTCTCTCGTGAGGCAGAAATTGTGACAAAATAAGGTGAATTCATCGAACCTTTGACTTGGTGCCATAAAGTGCTCAAAAAATAATAAGGTGCTTCAACCGTGCAGGATGAGCCAGTCTGGAGGGTCTTTATGGTACGCCACCAAAAGGGCTGCTGGATAAATGCTGCTATCCCCATGCTCCCAGAACTCTCACCTCAATAAAGGCAAATGCCCGTGGATCTCCTGCTGGGTCTCACAAACACCCGCTCTTCACCAGCAGTCAGCATGCACTAGTATATAAATTGATAGCTGTAACACCCAATCCGGTTACCCTGATGAAGTCACGGGACGTGACGTAATGTGCAGGACGTGGCCGGACTATACACGATTACCGGAAGCACAGTGAGAGGCGAAATGACGCCGCTTTGTTTTTATTCCATGCGCTGTTTTCTTTTATTGAATGTAAGCAGGCATTTGTAGTTTTAATAAATGTATCCATTTGGAATTTACTACACTATGGGAGCATTTCTATGTCTTCCTTATATATGAGAATTACACTGGATTGTCAGTCACTAGTGGAGCCCAGCCGTTCTTGAATTGTGGAGAGTGGAGGAGCTTAGCTGATTGTCTTAAAGGTGAAGGATTCCCCTAAAAGAGATCTAGATGACTACTATGGGCGTCTTGTAGCCTTTACTGAGGTGAGAGTTCTGGGAGCACGAGGATAGCAGCACTTATTCAGCAGCCCTTTTGGTGGCATACCATAAAGACCCTCCAGACTGGCTCATCCTGCTCGGTTGAAGCAACTTATTACTTTTTGAGCACTTTATAGCACCAAGTCACTTTGTTCGATGAATTCACCTTATTTTGTCATAGTTTCTGCCTCACGAGAGACTTTATATGTGGAAGAGTGACAGAACATTTTAATCGTATTTTGAGGAGTTTTTTCCGTGTTTATTCTATTTTGGAAATCCGAAGACTTGTGTTATCACTTTTTTCACTTGTATGCACAATATTCTATATATTAATATTTGTTGTTTAAGTTAATTTTTGTTTACAATATTGCTCTTATTGCACACTGAGATACACATGGTTATGCTATGAACGTTTATATATATATATATATATATATATATATAGATACGATATTTATCTTACACTAGGAGGTGGGTCAGAGTGCGCAGTATCATTATCTTTAACAGCTATATAGTATCATCGTGTTATATACTGGATATTGTGGCAACTGATATATAACTTATAGTTTTAGTTGGACACTAGCTACTGTTACAGATCTATTCGTAGTAGCATGAGGGCCCCCCACGCACTAATTTGCTATAGAGATCTGTCAGTCTTGATTTGTATTCCTAATATTGTAATAGTTTTGTATGTACAGCATTTTTGTTCAGCAAAAGCTCATTTATACACTGCCAGGTCTGACCTTCCTTGCTTATACCGCAAAGAAACCTTGCTATCTAGACGAAAGCGAAACAGTGGTAGTGAATTCTTTCACCCTTTTCCCCAGGTGGAATGTATGCCCATGCCATGCCCGGCACAGAAAAGCCCCCACTGTATCAGTGAGGGGCCTTAGCGTCTCCCTGCCCAGATGCGGTTGGCCATAGTCTGACGTAAGGGGCGGGAATCAGCAGTGTCGGCGGTGTTAGTCTCTATAGGTAGCCCAACCCTTCCGGATGTTTACCACCCAAAGATGGGCTTCCTATGTAAGCGTCTTTCCGGTAGCTCCGGATATGACGCTGTCACGTGTGACGCGGCACCCCACGCATGCACAATATAGACAATATTTATACTTGTTTTCTTTTTTCTGTGGTAGTTTGCCCAATTTTTTGCGCAATTTTTGAACCCCGTTCATTGGGTATTTACCCACAGCAGTTCTTGTATGGCGTGTAAAGCATTTATCATACCACAGAGGGGATCTTGGGGTTCCACCGCCTTTGAGGTATTCCATGCTTGGGTGTTCAGCACTGTAAGTTTGGTTTTGTAGAATGTGGTGACATGTATGATCTTTGGATTAAATTGTTCACTAAAATCAATTTTATGTTCACAGAATATGATATATCCTTGATGAAGATAAAAATGTTTTAACCTTTTTGAAACGCGTTAGTGGTCCCCAAGGACTGATGTCAACTACAGTCATTAATGGTCATACCATCCTAGGGGAATACCATTTTTCTACTGGAACATACATGATTTTTCTCTATGATTTGATCAAGCATTGATATGTGATGTATAACCATGTGAAGGACTTTTATGGAAATGCATATTATTCTGTGTGGCTTTTATAATGTTTTGTACGAATAAAATATGTTTTTTTTTTAAGAAAAATTACATGAATTCTATATTACTCTATTGCCTGAAAAATCCCTTTTCGCATCTTGAGGTACACTTTTTCAAGCATTCGATACAGTTCCCCATAAACGCTTAATCTACAAGGTCTGCAGACATGGGCCATAAGGTTTGTTCTTAGATAGAAAACTGGTTACAGGGGCATGTCCAAAGGGTGGTATTAAATACCATGTACTCAGACTGGTCTGGAGTGGTAAGTGGGGTACCTCAAAGCTCTATTCTGTTTAATTTATTCATAAATGATATAAAGGATGGGATAAATAGCTCAATCACAGTTTTTGCGGATGACACAAAAATATGCAGGGCAATAACTTCACATCAGGATATATAATTTTTACAGGAAGACCTGAACAAAATAATAGGGCGTGCAACAACTTGGCAAATGAGGTTTAATGAAACAACATGGCAAGTGGGCAGCACAGTGGTGTAGTGGTTAGCACTTTTGCCTAGCAGCAAAAGGGTCACTGGTTCGAATCACAACAACATGGCAAATGGGCGGCACAGTGGTGTAGTGGTTAGCACTTTCGCCTAGCAGCAAAAAGGTCACTGGTTTGAATCCCAACCACGACACTCCCTGCCTGGAGTTTGCATGTTCTCCCTGTGCTTGCGTGGGTTTCCTCCAGGTACTCCGGTTTCCTCCCACACTCCAAAGACATGCTGGTAGGTTAATTAGATCCTGTCTAAGAAAATTGGCCCTAGTATGTGTATGTATACATGTGAGTTTGGGACCTTAGATTGTAAGCTCCTTGAGGGTAGGGACTGATGTAAATGCACACAATATATGTATGTGTAAAGCGCTGCGTTAATTGACAGCGCTATATAAGTACCTAAGATAAATAATGTGGAGAAATGTAAGGTAATGTACTTGGGGGCTGAAAACATAAATGCAAATTATGCACTATGGGGAGAACCTCTGGGGGAATCAAGGAAAGATCTGAGGGTCCTAGTAGATGACAGCCTGAGCAATTAGTATGCAATGTCAATCTGCAGCTACCAAGGCCAGCAGAATTCTAGCATGCATAAAAAAGGGGCTATACTCCAGAGATAAAACTATAATTCTGCCACTTTATAAAACTCTGGTTAGTCCACATCTGGAGTATTCTGTCCAGTTCTGGTCACTAGTCCTAAGAAGGGATGTGCTGGAGCTGGAGAGAGTCCAAAGAGGGGAAACAAAATGAATAAGGGAACTGGAGGACCATAATTATGAGGAACGACTGCAAGCAATACATTTATTCTTGCTGGAAAAGAGATGCTTGAGAGGGGACATGATTGCGATTTACAAATACCTCAATGTTGATCCAAGCATAGGAAAAAACTATTCAGACCCAGAGAGTGTAAGAGGACACAGGGCCACACAATGAGATTGGAGGAGAAGCGGTTTAACCTTAAGCTGCGCAGGATTTTTTTTTACTGTCAGGGCGATACGGATGTGGAACTCTCTTCCACAATTGGTGGTGTCAGCAGGGAGTATTGATATTTTTAAAAGACTTTTGGACGTGCATCTTAAAGAACACAACATACAAGGATATGGGAAATGATTATTGACACTGAAACACATACACCTACACATGTTGAACTGTATGGACTATTGTCTTTATTCAACCTTACCTACTATGTAACTATGTAACCATAATAGAGTTATAACCACTCTCCACAAAATATTCCCATCTACATACAGTACCTAATGGATATGTCACAAATGCTCAGGCACCTTTTATATACCTTTTGTGCAATTCTTAAATAATCATGCAAAATACAATAGCAATCCACCAATTGCAAGTTATATCTTGATGAGATAACTGATTCGACCTAAGAGAGAAAAGTGGAGAGTTCTTGCTGACAAGGATAAAAAGGAACAATTTCACGGTATCTAGTCTGTTGGATGTATTATTCATTTGAAACAGACAAAATAGACCACAATTAACCCAAGTAGCACGCTTCCTAATTCCTACTAACCGAGAAGCTCAATCGTATACCGTTGCCTCTACATGGGTTGAGACAGTGATACTCAAACTGTGTGCCATGGCAGATTTGCAGATGTGCCCTGGAAGTTTTAAAAAAATATTTAAAATTGCTAACATTTTGAAATCTTGAATATATTCATAAATTAAATGGTAAATGAATGTTGCAAAAGTTAAAAAAGGAACATAAGTATCTCACAAAAGTGAGTACACCCCTCAAATTTTTGTAAATATTTTATTATATCTTTTCATGTGACAACACTGAAGAAATTACACTTTGCTACAATGGAGTGAGGGCACAGCTTGTATAACAGTGTACATTTGCTGTCCCCTCAAAGTAACTCAACACACAGCCAATAATGTCTAAACCACTGGCAACAAAAGTGAGTACACCCCTAAGTGAAAATGTCCAAATTGGGCCCAAAGTGTCAATATTTTGTGTGGCCACCATTATTTTCCAGCACTGCTTTAACCCTCTTGGGCATGGAGTTCACCAGAGCTTCACAGGTTGCCACTGGAGTCCTCTTCCACTCCTCCATGACAACATCACCGAGCTGGTGGATATAAGAGACCTTGCGCTCCACCACCTTCCGTTTTGAGGATGCCCCACAGGTGCTCAATAGAGTTTAGGTCTATAGACATGCTTGGCCAGTCCATCACTTTTACCCTCAGCTTCTTTAGCAAGGCAGTGGTCATCTTGGAGGTGTGTTTGGGGTCCTTATCATGTTGGAATAAAGCCCTGCGGCCCAGTCTCTGAAGGGAGGGGATCATGCTCTGCTTCAGTATGTCACAGTACATGTTGGCATTCATGGTTCCCTTAATGAACTGTAGCTCCCTAGTGCCAGCAGCGCTCATGCAGGCCCAGACCATGACACGTCCACCACCATGCTTGACTGTAGGCAAGACACACTTGTCTTTGTACTCCTCACCTGGTTGCCGCCATACATGCTTGACACCATCTGAACCAAATAAATTTATGTCAGTCTCATCAGACCACAGGACATGGTTCCAATAATCCATGTCCTTAGTTTGCTTGTCTTCCGAAAACTGTTTGCGGGCTTTCTTGTGCATCATCTTTAGAAGAGGCTTCCTTCTGGGATGACAGCCATGCAGACCAATTTGATGCAGCATGCGGTGTATGGTCTGAACACTGACAGGCTGACCCCCTGCCCCTTCAATGTCTGCAGCAATGCTGGCAGCACTCATACGTCTATTTCCCAAAGACAACCTCTGGATATGACGCTGAGCACATGCAATCAACTTCTTTTGTCGACCATGGCGAAGCCTGTTTTGAGTAGAACCTGTCTTGTTAAACTGCTGTATGGTCTTGCCCACCATGCTGCAGCTCAGTTGCAGGGTCTTGGCAATCTTCTTATAGCCTAGGCCATCTTTATGTAGAGCAACAATTCTTTTTTCAGATCCTCAGAGAGTTCTTTGCCATGAGGTGTCATGTTGAACTTCCAGTGACCAATGTGAGCAAGTGAGACCAAATTTAACACACCTGCTCCCCATTCACACATGAGACCTTGTAACACTAATGAGTCATATGACACTGGGGAGAAAAAAGGCTAATTGGGCCCATTCATGTCATTCATTGGTTCCTTTTGTAAAGCAAGACTTGTGCAAGATCTCTGGAGAGCTTGTTCACTCTAATTACAGTGCCTTGAAAAAATATTCATACCCCTTGAAATTTCCACATTTTGTCATGTTACAACCAAAATTATAGGAATTTTATGTGATAGACCAACACAAAGTGGCATATAATTGTGAAGTGGAAGGAAAATGATAAATGTTTTTCAGAATTTTTTACAAATAAATATCTGAAAAGTGTGGCGTGCATTTGTATTCAGCCCCCCTAAATCAATAAGTCGTAGAACCACCTTTCACTGCAAATACAGCTGCAAGTCTTTTTGGGGATGTCTCTACCAGTTTTGCACATCTAGAGAGTGACATTTTTGCCCATTCTTCTTTGTAAAATAGCTCAAGCTCTGTCAGATTGGATGAAGAGCGTTAGCAATTTTCATGTCTTGCCTCAGATTCTCAATTGGATTTAGGTCTGAATTTTGACTGTGCCATCCCAACACATGAATATGCTTTGATCTAAACCATTCCATTGTAGCTTTGGCTGTATGTTTAGGGTCGTTGTCTTGCTGGAAGGTGAATCTTCAACCCAGTCTCAAGTCTTTTTGCAGACTCCAACAGGTTTTCTTCTAAGGCCTCATACACACGGACGTTTCTAAAAAAATAAACAAAACGTCGGGCCCGACATCAAGGAAAAAAAGTCAGCGTTTTTCGGCGTTATGCATCGGCGTTTTTGAGCGTTAGTGAGCGTCGGCGTCAATAGGCGTTTTTTTAAAAAAAATCATCCCTCTGCTATTTTTCAACCTAAAAACGTCGGCGTCAAAAAACGCCGGAAAACGCCGGTATAATAACAGGTGGCGTTTGTTGGCATATTGTGGCGTCGGCGTCAAAAAATGCCAAAACGTTACAGCCTCAGAAAGCGATGGCTGTGGGTTCTAGTTTCAGCTCACTAACGCCAACGTCATCTACAGCTCAAAAATGCCGACGTTTTTATGGGGCCATTGACTAACATGGAGAGCTGCAAAAAACGCCAGAAAACGCCAGCGTCAAAAAACGTCCGTGTGTATGAGGCCTAAGATTGCCCTGTATTTGGCTCCATTCAACTACCCATCAACTCTGCCCAGCTTCCCTGTTGAAGAAAAGCATCCCCACAACATGATGCTGCCACCACCATGTTTCACAGTGGGGAGGGTGTGTTCAGGGTGATGTGCAGTGTTAGTTTTCCGCCACATATAGCATTTTGCTTTTAGGCCAAAAGTTAAATTTTAGCCTCTTCTGACGAGCACTTTCTTCCACCTGTTTGCTGTGTCCCCCACATGGCTTCTCTCAAACTGCAAATGGGACTTCTCCTGGCTTTCTTTCAACAGTTCTTCTTGCCACTCTTCCATAAAGTCCAGATTTGTTGAGCGCACGACTAATAAATTGTCCTGTGAACAGACTCTCCCACCTGAAGTGTGGATTTCTGCAGCTCCTCCAGAGTTACAATGGGCCTCTTGGCTGCTTCTCTGATTAATGTTCTCCTTGCCCGACCTGTCAGTTTAGGTGGATGGCCATGTCTTGGTAGGTTTGCAGTTGTGCAATACTCTTTCCATTTTCAGATGATGGATTGAAGAGTGCTTCGTGAGATGTTCAAAGCTTGCGATATTTTTTTTATAACCTAACCCTGCTTTAACCACTAGGCACTTAAACCCTCTTAACAACCAAACCAATTTTCAGCTTTCAGTGCTCTCACATTTTGAATGACAATTACTCAGTCATGCAACACCGTACCCATATGAAAATGTTGTCCTTTTTTTCACACAATTAGAGCTTTCTTTTGGTGGTATTTAATCACCGCTGTTTTTTTTTTTATTTTTTGGCTATAATTAATAAAAGACCGGAAATTTTGTAAAATAATGCATTTTTCTTAGTTTCTGTTATAAAATTTTGCAAATGAGTAATTTTTCTTCATAAATTTTGGCCAAAGTTTATACTGCTACATATCTTTGGTAAAAAAAACAAAAACAAATTAGTGTATATTATTTGGTCTTTGTGAAGATTATAGAGTCTACAAGCTATGGTGCCAATCACTGAATATTGATCACACCTGATATACTGACGGCCTAGCCCATTTCTTGAGACCCTAACAAGCCAGGAAATGACCCCTTTTTGGAAAGTAGATATTCCAAAGTATTTAGTAAGAGGCATGGTGATTTTTTTGAAGTTGTAAATTTTTCTCACAATTCTTTGCAAAATGAAGATTTTTTTTTCTTTTTGTTTTCACAAAATTGTCATATGTTAACAGGTTATTTCTCACACCCAGCATATGCATACCACAAATTACACCACAAAACACATTCTGCTACTCCTCCTGAGTATGGCGATACCCCATGTGTGAGACTTTTACACAGCCTGGCAACATACAGATGCCCAACATACAGGGAGAAGCATCAGGGGTTCTAGGAGCATAAATTGCACATATAATTTCTTGACTACCTCTTGCACTTTTGAAGGTCCTGGAGCACTAGGACAATTGGAACACCCAAAAAATGACCCCATTTTGGAAAGCAAACACCCCAATGTATATTCTAGGAGGCATAAGGAGTCTTTTGAACATGTCATTTTCTCCACAAGTTTTTGGTGTTGTAGAAATTTAGGATGTGTTTATTATGTATTGTCACAGTGTCTCCCAGTGTTGGTTTAACAATATTCTCTGTGTACAGCGAATATGGTTTTAACCGATATTGAGGAAAGGCCATTTACAATGGAAACCTTCCATTATTTGATAACTACACACTACCCGCCCAATCATCCCGGCCCGCAGGCGCCCTGAGCAGTTAACGCTGGAGCAAACGCCGGTCCGGATCTTTGAGGTGCAATGCACGTTCTGTGGCGCGGGTGTTTTGCCGTCAATCGGGGGGCCCCTGTATTATGTACAGATTGATTGGCTTGGCGGCGATTTACTTGCGTTATGAAATCAGTATTGACTTTTATGTAAGGATAATGATCTGTAAGCTTTCTGTCGCATCTGATCAATGTGACAGAAATCTACAGTATATTCCTTTGTGCATAATTTACCCTTTAACGGAACAGTAGCATAATCGCTATGGAGTATAGTTCATAGAGCTGTATTTGATAGCGATTCGTTGTAATGGCAGTTTTTCATGTATGACATTTTGCTTGGAGGGCCTCTGTGAGATAGTGCTTTAGTTTTGTGAAGGTCATGTGTCCACATGGCTTTCATTGTTTATCTGGAGACAGCTGTTACTCATACAGGCTGGCCAACCCCCCATGCATGCAAGCCTCTTCTATTGTATCGTTTGAATATAAACAAGTGTGTCATTGGTTGGTGGTTTTGTATTGAGCTCATGTCATGTGACTGTGCCTTGGAGGCTGATTGGCTGATTGTGAAGCCATCAAGTCCTATTGCTATCCCTGTTTGATTCATATAAATAAAGCCTGAAAGCTCAGCCAAGGAGGACAACCCTGTGAGCTGCCATGTGAGAAAAGCTATCTGTGTCTGTCTTACTTGCTTTAACACGAGTGCACTCAAATGCATTATGCAAAAGAGCTGAAAAGTGCGCTTATTAGCGCAGGCAAAATATAATGCATACAAGGTATTATAATTGCCCTTACAGATGGCGAGTCAGAGAATTTTTGGAGCCTACAGAAATTTCCGCCACAGCGGACCGAAGGGAGGAAGCGATCCGGACAGGTTATAAAAACAGCCGGCTATTGGTAAAACCAATTTTATTTCAATTTTTGAAATCTTTTGCTGTCCTGAGTCCAGGATGTTCTTTTTCTGTCCACTGTGTCAGGTAAATTCTGCTTTGTTAAAATAACCTGTTTTTCCTCTTTTTTTTGCATAATGGCGGGGGTTTTCATTGCTTTGTTGTCATTGTAGTTAGGTCTATTGATTAGGAAGAAAACCTATAATTGTCCTCTATAGGTCCTAATCAATACACCTAAAGTGCGTGTTATGAGTAACTGTATGCTTTGAGTGTGTGATTGGTGTGTGTGTTTTATGAATATGCTTTGCTATGAGTATGGTTATGGATATGCTTTGAATGCGTGATCGGTATGTATGATTATGAATATGCTTTGAATGCGTGATCGTTATGTATGATTATGAATATGCTTTGAATGCGTGATCGGTATCAGTGTTGGGTGTGCTATATTGTAATTTTGGCGGTAATTCGTTTGGCGTCTCAGATTGTATTGTCAGTCTGTAAGGGGAGAGATTTCAGTTTGTGCTGCTTTTGGCGGGAATGGTGTAAGTTACCACCATTTTGTTGTAAAATTGTTACAATTTCAATTTTGTTTCTGCTGAACTTGCTTTTGGAATCATTTTTGTAATGTTGTTTTGCATAGTCCCAGCTGTAATTCAGTTTTTAGTAGAGACAATCTGTTGTTAGACGGCTATTCAGCTTTAAGTGTGAAACGAAGTTAACATTACAGTGTATATAGGTCTTTTTGTGCTATGTTTGCTTACGAATTGCGCTTTTTTTTTATATTTGGCGGCAAATTTAGTTTAGACACAGTATTGTAATCGTAAAGAGGTTTTGTGCTTTTTACACTGTAATTCAGCTCTGGTTCTGTCTGTTTATAGTACAACTCATTTGTTAATGAAACCGTTGGTTATTTTAGATGCTGAAGTTTGAGTAGCACATGGCTGTCCCGGTTTTGGGCTGAGTTTCTAGTGGCGAATGGCGCCGTGCAGCTGAAAATCAGCATTCAGTGAGGATGGTTAATTTCTATGCTGTATTTCAAATACGGTTGATAAATTCTGTGCTATGCGTTTTTAGTGTTCTAACACTGAAATCCACGTATTTGTACTGTGGTTGGTGGTCCTCTGTGCGGTCGTTTTGTTTCCATCATGTGTTTGGCTTCATTTTCTCCAGGTAAAGAGGGCCATGAGGTTGTAATGTTGCTTCACTTACTGCCATTTTGTGTTGTGGTGATTGAAACCCACATGGTGTGGCTGCCATCTAGGAGTAGTGACAGAGCCACATGGCTGAGATGCCATATTGAATTCCGTTGCATCATCGTTTTTGTTTTTTCATGTTCAACTGTTTTTACACTTTTGTTTGGAAAGGCAACTTTTTATAAGAGTCATTACATGATGTTTTTACAGGATTTTTGCATCAGTTTTAGCCAGTTTAGTTTGACTTGTTCAGATTTAGCGTCTTTATACAATTCATCTGTTTTTCGTGTTTTATCTTTGTTTTTGGATATAGCTGTTTTGTTTTTATAACTTTCTCAGCTTTATGTAGGCATTTATGTTTAAGCAGCTTTTTCATAGGGTTTTTGTTGTATAATCATTGATTTTCAATGATAGACTACAGTGTGGAGTATAACTGATCCATTCTTGTATTGGATTCAATTTTGTTTAAAACCAAGTTTGTTTTGGACTAATTTATGGTTAGTGTTATAGGGATAGTGTTTTCTCCATAGTTTGTGTTCCAGGTAGAGACATTATACCTTTCAGTGTGTAATCAGTAACCGGCATCTCCATTTCTTTAGTATAACATCAGGAAATAGACTGAAGCCAAGGTTTGTATAGTGAGGATTTAATTGTACTTCCGTGGCTGTTTGGCGGCACGGGTTAGGTCGGAACGAATGTGTACTTTGGGCCAGTCTACGTGAAACGGGGGAAAGCGACACGTTTGTTCCAGCTTTCAATGTGTGAGGAGCAGATTCTGAAACCCGCCCCATGTGTAACTGTGTCAGTACTGGGGGTGGGGAGAGCGTGGGTGGTTGCTGAACTGTATACAAATCCACCGGGTGGAAGTTTCTAGCTGACCGGCGGGGAAGCCGTGTATACTAATTGAAGTCGGAAGCAGCTAGCACTGAGAAAGAAGGCACCCGGCAGTGTTGCTCCTAAACTTGGTGCAAAAGTCAGTTTGAATTGACACGGGCAATGGGCAGTCCATGTATGAGGGGGGAAGCGAGGCCTCTCAATGTAGCCAAACAGCTTTGTGGTACATAAAGTCTGTGTTTGGGGCTCGGGCCATGTGACCCCTCAAAAAGTGGATGTTCCTTTGATGTCTGGAGGTGGGAGAAGTTCATTATTGAATTAGGACCAGGCTCCAGACAACAAAGACGCTGGATATTGTGATATTGTGGCTTCAGAAATCTATTTTGGTGTATTAACAGGATATGCAGAGTGCGTTTTCAGTCCGGGTGATGCGCATTTTGTATATCTGGCCAGGGGAAAGCCGTAGTTACGTGATCCACTAAGGGCAGCCGGGGAAGGATTGGATGTGTATTACATCATTTTCTGGTCATTGTGGAATGTATCGTGTTAGCCCTTGGAAAGAACGTTGCTGGGTAAAGCCCAACCTAACCAATTGTGTGTTTACTTCGTCTGCTTTTCATCTTTGTCTTGCTTAAGTTTTTTAAGTAGCATGGTAACTATGAAATCTCTCCCTTTGCATTTGTATCTAAATGTTTCTCTTATGTCTTATTCTCATTGTTTGTATGTAATAATATGTTAGTTTTGTAGGAACGTGAAAGTAAGAGTTACAGAGGTTTGTAATTGGTTGTAGGAAATGTACAAATTGTGATATTCTTATTTTGGTCAAAGTGGAACTTTAACTTGCAAGCAGCCCACAAGAGTTGTGTTCAAAACTAAGTAGACCCCCCATGGGTAATTCAATTCAATACACGCCCAGCCATGCCTTTCTTTTCAAATCTAGCTCATCGCCCCAGGCTAAGGTATGTTAATGTACTTGGCAGACTATCTGTGTGTCCCCAAGTGTATATGTCAGGAAGATACAGCAGTTCCAGTGGTTTCCGCGGTGGTGCGTGCGCCTGTGCGCGTTCACGCGCGCCCGTGCGCGCACCCGCGTGCGCGTGCGTCCGTAAGCGCGCACGCACCGGAAACAGGCGCCAATCGGTCCTATTTAAACCTGCAGGATTTAGTGCACGGTGCTGTCCGTTCTACAGCGTTTCCTGCACCTGTGCCCCCAGCAAGCTATTCCTTTGGACTTGTTGCTATCTGCCTGCATCTGACCCCGGCTTACCTACGACCATCCGCTTGTCTAATCTTTTTGTACCTTCTCTGCCAGCACGTTGCCGACCCTGCCTGTACCCAACCATCCGTTTGCCTGATCCCGCTGTACCGCACCGCCCGCTAGTTGCCGACCCGCATTGAATCACTACTCTCCTGTTTGCACGAGCTCCAGTGGACTTCCGTCTACCAGCTAAGGACTGTCCAGCCCTCATGCCCCCCTGTGCTCCTGAGCTCCCTGTTCCCACTATCAGGGGTTCTCGAACCAGGACCGCAAGAGAGGTTGCCTCCGCATAAGCCAGACTCTACCACCAGGTACGTGACAGAAACGGACAGCCACGTCAGAGTCTGCGCCGGGGCCCTCTCCCATGGAGGAAGTGTGTGTACATCTTGCTGGACTATCCCAAGCAGTAAAGACCCTTCAGGAAGGATATGTACGCTTGGAAAACCAAGAACAGGACCTGGCCACTCCTACCTTTCCAAGCGGAGGTCATATGCCTACCCACACAACAGGAACTCAGCCCATGGATCCAAGGGTGCCCATGCCAGAGCGGTTTGCAGGGGACCGCAGGAAATTCAGGGCTTTCCGCAGCTCCTGCAAGTTATACTTTGCTCTCCAGCCCTGCACATTTTCTTTGGAAACCACCAAGGTGGGTCTGGTGATCTCACTTCTTCAGGATGACCCCCAGTCCTGGGCTCACCGCTTATTGGAGCAAAACGCTCCTGAAACCACCACCCTGGACAGGTTCTTCCTTGCTATGGGTCAACTATACGAGGACCCACACCTGGCAGCCACAGCGGAAGCCGCGCTCTACGCCCTCCGGAAAGACTGCCGCCCTGTTGAGGACTACGTTTCTGAATTCCGGCGCTGGAGCGCAGAAACCGGCTGGGACGACGCCGCCCTGCGCCACCAGTTCCGGCTGGGACTTTCCGATTCCCTTAAGGATGAGTTGGCGCGTGTGGGGGTCCCTCTTACCCTCGAAGCTTTGGTCAGCCAGGCCATCCGGATAGACCGCCGCCTGCGGGAGCGCAGAGCAGAGAAGGCCGCAGTATCTCTCCGTCCTGCCTGGATGTCATATCGGGGGTCTGTTCCCCCTAGTCCCAAGCCGATGCCGGCTGAGTCTGTCCATCTACCCCTGTCCTCTGAGGAATGCCAGTGGCGGGTGGACCATAACCTGTGCCTCTACTGTGGCGGTTCTGGGCACAGGGTGAGTGGTTGTCCGGACGGCTGAAGGCCACTCAGAGTTTTTAGTCTTGGATGCCATCTCCTCCCCACTTTTCCCTGTGATTCTTGGTCTTCCATGGCTCAGAGCACACAGCCCACACATTGAGTGGGATGAGGGAAAGGTCCAGTTCCAGTCTCCATACTGCCTGAACAACTGTTTTCAGCCTTCCCAGAGAGCATCCCCAGTGGTGATGTCCATTAACCCTGACCCAGACTCGGAGTGTCGCCTTGTTGTTCCAGGGGCATATCAAGACTTCCTAGATGTCTTTAGTAAGAAAGGAGCAGATACCCTACCTCCGCATCGGTCGTATGATTGCACGATAGACTTGCTACCAGGGGCCGAGGTCCCGTTTGGAAGGATCTTTCCTCTTTCTGAAATAGAGCTCAGGGCTCTCAAAGCCTATCTGGAGGAAAACTTACAGAAGGGTTTCATCCGGCCTTCCACTTCCCCGGCAGGGGCCGGGATCTTCTTTGTGGAGAAACGGGATCATACTCTCCGGCCGTGTATTGATTATCGGGACCTTAACAAAATTACAATCAAGAACAGGTACCCCTTGCCACTAGTCCCGGAATTGTTTCAACGCCTCGGCTCTGCAACCATCTTCACCAAATTGGACCTCCGGGGAGCTTACAATTTGATTCGTATACGGGAGGGGGATGAGTGGAAAACGGCATTCCGGACCCGATTCGGGCATTTTGAATACCTAGTTATGCCCATCTGACTGAGCAACGCCCCGGCCACGTTCCAGCACTTGGTCAATGACATTTTCAGGGATTTTCTTGACCAGTTCGTGGTAGTCTATCTGGACGATATTCTCATTTTCTCTCCCTCCCTAGAAGATCATCGGAAGCATGTCAGGAGCGTACTCAGCCGTTTACGGTTGCACGCCAAAGCCGAGAAGTGCGATTTTGAGCGCACAGAGATCGCCTTCCTGGGGTTCCACATCTCCACTACAGGCACGACTATGGACCCTCAGAAGGTCTCTGCGATTGTGGACTGGCCCCCACCAGTGGACAAGAAGGCGGTACAGCGCTTCGTTGGTTTCGCCAACTTCTATAGAAAATTCATCCGGGGTTTCTCTGCTGTTATTGCACCAATTACGCAACTAACCAAACAGAATACCCAGTTCACCTGGACTCCGGAAGCACAGAGTGCTTTTGAAACCCTGAAAAGACTGTTTACCTCAGCACCTGTGCTCAAGCACCCCGACTCAACACGGCCCTATGTTTTGGAGGTGGATGCATCAGAGACCGCATTCGGGGCGGTTTTGTCCCAAAGGCAGGGACCTAAAGCTTCTCTGCATCCGATTGCATTTTTCTCACGGAAGCTCTCTCCCCCCGAGAGAAACTACGATGTAGGGGACAGGGAGCTTCTGGCCATCAAGTCCGCTTTAGAAGAGTGGCGATATCTCCTGGAAGGAGCGGCTCATCCAGTCTTGGTTTTCATGGACCACAAGAACTTGGAATATTTAAGAACAGCTAAGAGACTTAGGCCTCGCCAAGCGCGCTGGGCTCTGTTCTTTGCACGATTCCAGTTACACATCACCTACCGGCCCGGTTCCAAGAATGTTAAACCGGATGCGCTCTCGCGTATGTTCCCTATAACCGGAGAAGCGCCTCCTCCCGACACCATATTACCCGCTCATCATTTCCTTCTGCTTCAGGAGGATTTTCTATCCCAGATCAGGCAAAAGTTAGCCGGCACCACCATGCCCACAGATACGGGACTCTCCCTCAAGGATGGTTTATGGTGGTCGGGTACACAAGTTTTTGTGCCAGAGGAGCTCCGTCTGTCCGCCCTGGAACTTTGTCATGACCTTCATCTAGCCGGACACTTCGGCCACCGGAAGACAGCTGACCTACTTGCCCGTACCTTTTGGTGGCCCCAACTCAGGGAGGACTGCAGAAACTATGTCAATGCCTGCCCTGTCTGTGCCCGGAACAAAACGGAGAGAACCAGAGCTTGGGGTCTTCTAAACCCGCTACCTGTTCCCGAGCGCCCATGGGCGCAAATTTCTATGGATTTTATTGTGGAATTGCCTCCGTCTGCTGGCTTCACAACTATCTTCGTGGTGGTCGACCGCCTCACGAAGATGGCACATTTTATCCCGATGAAAGGTACCCCCTCAGCCTCTGAGACGGCCAAGGTATTTATACGGGAAGTTGTCCGCCTACACGGAATTCCAAAGAGTGTGGTATCAGATAGAGGGGTGCAATTCACCTCCCGGGTCTGGAGGTCTTTGTGTTCTATTCTGGGGATCAAGTTGGCCTTTTCTTCAGCGTACCACCCGCAGTCCAACGGTCAGACGGAGAGGACCAACCAGACCCTGGAACAGTATCTCCGCTGCTATTTGTCCTACTCCCAAGATGACTGGGTCTCTTTGTTACCTCTAGCCGAGTTCGCCTATAACAACTCCGTGCATTCCGCTACCAAGCAGTCTCCGTTTTGGGCGAATCTCGGCTACCATCCTACATTCCTGCCTGACTTCATCCCAGAAAGTACAATCCCAGCCACCTTGGAGATTACAAAATTTCTGGAAGCCAACAATAAAATGTTGCAGGAGACCCTCACCCAAACCCAGGAACGAAACAAAGAAATCTTTGATAGGAAGAGACGTGGAGAACTTGATCTCCAACCTGGCAATCGGGTTTGGTTGGCAACCACCCATTTAAGACTGTCCTGCCCCTCGAAGAAACTGGGACCGAAGTTCTTAGGGCTTTTTCCGGTGAAGAAGAAAACTAATAAAGTGGCCTACGAACTTGATCTGCCTCCCACGCTCAAAATTCACCCGGTATTCCACGTACACCTCCTCAAGCCAGTAGCCAGAGACCTGTTTCCAGGACGGAAGACATCCCCACCTGAACCAGTCATGATAGACGGAGAGGAGGAGTATGAGGTGGAATCCATCCTTGACTGCAGGAGAAGAGCGGGGGGCATACAGTTTCTCGTGAAGTGGAAGGGATATGGTCCTGAGGAGAATTCGTGGGAGCCGGAGAACAACTTACATGCCCAGGAGCTGGTCGAGTCCTTTTGGAGAAGCAATCCGACCAAGAGAGACCAGTTGGGCATCCGGAGGCTGCCCCTTTGGGGGGGGGGGCAATGTCAGGAAGATACAGCAGTTCCAGTGGTTTCCGAGGTGGTGCGCGCGCCTGTGCGCGTTCGCGCGCGCCCGTGCGCGCACCCGCGCCAGAAACAGGTGCCAGTCGGCCCTATTTAAACCTGCAGGACTTAGTGCACGGTGCTGTCCGTTCTACAGCGTTTCCTGCACCTGTGCCCCCGCATAAGCCAGACTCTGCCACCAGGTACGTGACACACTCTCTGCTGACTCTGCCGGTACCGGCATCTCCTCACTGATTAGGTCACTCTCTGCCGGTACCGGCATCTCCTCACTGATTGGGCCACTCTCTGCCGGTACTGGCATCTCCTCACTAATTGGGTCACTCTCCGCTGACTCTGTCGGTACCAGCATCTCCTCACTGATTGGGTCACTCTCTGCCGGTACCGGCATCTCCTCACTGATTGGGTCACTCTCTGCCGGTACCGGCATCTCCTCACTGATTGGGTCACTCTCTGCTGACTCTGCCGGTACCAGCATCTCCTCACTGATTGAGTCACTCTCTGCTGACTCTGCCGGTACCGGCATCTCCTCACTGATTGGATCACTCTCTGCCGGTACCGTCATCTCCTCACTGATTGGGTCACTCTCTGCCGGTACTGGCATCTCCTCACTAATTGGGTCACTCTCCGCTGACCCTGTTGGTACCGGCATCTCCTCACGGATTGGGTCACTCTCTGCCGGTACCGGCATCTCCTCACTGATTGGGTCCCTCTCTGCTGACTCTGCCGGTACCGGCATCTCCTCGCTGACTGTCTCTCACTGGGTTAGTCGCTCCTCTACGGCCATGGCCGTCTCAGTCGTCTCTCCCTGGGTTAGTCACTCCTCTACGGCCATGG
>BLSH010042369.1:2770-16617 GCA_018402905.1 Glandirana rugosa | reverse complement strand
TCCCAACGATTCCCCCTACTGCCCTAATTCCTGCCAATTCCCCGTACTGCCCGGGTTCCCACCTATTACCCCCTTCTGCCCAGGTCCCCCCTCCCCCCTTGTTGGCCACCCGCCCCGCAGTGCTGCTGGCTTCCCTCCTCTCCCCCTGGCAGAAAGCAGGGGAAGGAGCTAGTAAATATGTAATTTACCGACCCCTTCCTTTTCTAAATGAACGCAGTGAACACATTTGCTTACCGTGTCCATTCATTACTAAAGCATAGTAAACTGTGTTTACTATGCTTTAGTTTGTGAATGAACAGAAAGCCACTCAACACAAATCACTTCCTATTTATTCACTGTGCAGTGCAGCTGAGGCTGCAGAAAAAGGAATATGTATGTGTTGGAGCTTTGGGGTGCACACCCTAATACAATAGGCTGTGCACACCTATGTTGGGTGTTTATTGCTGTCTGTGCTCCTGTAAGGGTGATTCACCCTCTTTAATTGTGATGGTGTAACACATAAGAACACCAGAAGGCACCATCTAAGTGCAGTAGATGATATCTTCATTAATAAAAAGGTAAATGGACAATCACATGTAGAAGAATTAAGAGCACCTGAAAGGTACACTCATGACTTCAAGAGCTTGTAAAAGAGTCGTTACCGCCTCAAAACATATTGCCACGCCCCCTCTCCCCCGCACCTCCCGACTTCTGACATCATTGAATCAGTTTCCATGCTGTCAGATGGGTTGCCTCAACTGAGAGCTCCCTGGAGCCGGTGGTCTGCCCTATCTCTTGGACGGAAGTTGGGTTGCATTGCACAGTATAACCATCTGAAGACTCATGAGTGTACAGGCACTCTTTATTCTACATGTGAATGGCCAATTACCTTTTTATTCATGAAGATATCATCTACTGTACTTAGATGGTGCCCTCTGGTGTTCATTTGTGTTACACCAGGACAATTAAAGAGGGTGAATCTCCCTAACGGGAGGACAGACAGCAATGAAAACTCGACAGGAGTACTAATCCCTCTCCAATCTATGCAAACCCTAGGCAACAACTTTTTGGGGAGGTTTGCATAGAGTGGAGCAGCATCAGAATATCTGTCAGGCTTTTATTGCTGTCTGTCCTCCTGTTAGGGAGTGTTCTCTCACTTCCTCTCTTGGCTATGGGACAGGAAGTGAAGGAAAATCTCCCTAATGGGGCAAAGATGGTAAGAAAACATTACAGGGATTATAACCCACCTTTACTCTAGTTATTGGTAAGATTGAACCTTACTAGTCTTGAAATGCTTAGATGGCATCTTGCCAGTCCTTAGTTGCTTAGATTGCACCTTACCAGTCCTTAGATGCTTAGATTGCACCTCACCATTGCTTGGATTCTTAGATTGCATTGTGCCAGTCCTTGGATGCTTAGATTGCACTTTACCAGTCCTTGGATGTTTAAATTGCATCTTACCAGTCCTTAGATGCCTAGATTTCATCTTGCCAGTCCTTAGATGCTTAGATTGCTCCTTACGAGTGCTTAGCTGCTTAGATTGCACCTTAACAGTCCTTAGATCAGCCTTACTCAACCTTTTCAACACAGAGGAGCCCTTGAAATAATTCTCCGGTCTCGGGGAACCCCTGCTAAAAATTAAAATCTACAACTCCTGATACATTAGTGTGATGGTCAATGGGAAGAATGCTCCTTACACTTGTGGTCATTGGGAAGAATTACCCCCTTACAGATAGCTAAAAAGATCAATGGTGTCATTGGGAATTTATCTGAGAGGTAGAAGTTGACCATTGCTCAAGGAACCCCTAGCAACCTCTTGAGCAACCCTAGGGTTCCACGGAACCCTGGTTGAGATACCTTGCCTTGGATGCTTAGATTTTATCTTGCCAGTCCTTAGATGCTTAGATTGCTCCTTAACAGTCCTTTAATGCTTAGATTTTATCTTGCCAGTCCGTAGATGCTTAGATTGCATGTTACCAGTTCTTAGATGCTTAGATTGCACCTTACCAGTCCTTAGAGGCTTAAATTGTATCTTACCAGTCCTTAGATGCTTAGCTTGCATCTTACCAGTCCTTAGATGCTTAGATTGAATCTTGTCAGTCCTTAGATGCTTAGATTGCTCCTTACAAGTCCTTAGATGCTTAAATTGCACCTGGACACTCCTTAGATGCTTAGATTTTATCTTGCCAGCCCTTAGATGCTTAGATTGCTCCTTACGAGTCCTTAGATGCTTACATTGTACCTTAACAGACCTTAGATGCTTAGATTTCAACTTGCCAGTCCTTAGATGCTTAGATTGCTCCTTACGAGTCCTTAAATGCTAAGATTTCACCTTGCCAGTCCTTAGATGCTAAGATGCCTCCTTACGAGTCCTTAGATGCTTAGATTGCACCTTACCAGTCCTTAGATTCTTAGATTGCACCTTACCAGTTCTTAGGTGCTTAGATTGCACATTACCAGTCCTTAGATGCTTATATTGAATCTTGCCAGTCCTTAGATGCTTAGATTGCATCTTACCAGTCCTTGGATTGTACCTTACCAGTCCTTAGATGCTTAGATTGCACGTTACCAGTTCTTAGATGCTTAGATTTCATCTTGCCAGTCCTTATGCTTAGATGCCTCCTTATGAGTCCTTAGATGCTTAGATTGCACCTTAACAGTCCTTAGATGCTGTCACGTACCTGGTGGTCGAGTCTGACCTATGCAGGGGACAACCTCTCTTACGGCCCTGGTTTACGATCCCCTGGTAGTGTAGACAGGGAGCTCAGGAGCACAGGGGGGCACAAGGGCTGGGCTTGGTCACTGGTGGTGGGTGAAGGTCCGCTGAAGCTCGTGCTTGGCAGAAGAGTAGTGGTACAGTCCGGGTCGGCAACATGCTGGCAATGTGGTACAGAAGGATGACACAGGCGGATGGTCGGGGTGCAGGCAGGGTCGGCAACACGTGGGCAGCTGAAGTACACAGGATCAGGCAGAAGAGAAGTCGTAGACAGGCCAGGAGTCGGGGCAGTCAGAAAGCAAACAAAGTCCAAAGGTAGCCGGGGTCACAGATCCAGGAAGTCACTTCAGAGCAGACACGGGGTCACAAGTCACGGTAACGCTGTAGAATGGACAGCACCTGCTGTAAGGTGCTGTCTGCTTAAATGGCCGTTTTGGCGTGCACACGTGCACAGGCACACGCAATGTGTACAGGGCTTTCAAGGACCGGTTTTCCTCTTGGTCGGGTGTCTTCTCCAGAAGGCTCCGACCAGTTCCTCTGCGTGTAAGTTCTCCTCTGGTTCCCTGGAGCTCTCCTCTGGTCCAAAGCCTAGCCACTTCACTATAACCGAATGTCTGCTACTCTTTTCCTACAGTCGAGGATGGCCTCGACTTCAAATTCCTCCTCTCCGTTCACCAAGACCGGTTCTGGTGGGGCTGTGTTGCGCCCAGGGAAAAGATCCTTGACTACCGGTTTGAGTAAGCTCACATGAAAGACCAGATGGATGCGGAGTGACGGAGGTAGCTCCAGCTCATAAGGCACTTGGTTGATTTTTCTTTTAACTGGGAAGGGTCCCATAAATCTTGGCCCCATCTTTTTAGAAGGGCAGGATAGCCTCAAATTTTTTGTGGACAACCAGGCCCGTTGGCCCGCTTGGAGTATTAGTTCTCCCCGTCTTCCTTTGTTGAAGTTCTTTTTTATTGGTCGCCTGAGTCTGCGCAATAGTCTCCTGAAGGAGTTTATTGTTCCCTTTCAAGAATTGCGTGACTTCCAGGGCCACGGGTACAGTACTTTCTGTAGGCAAGAGAGGCATAAAGGTGGGGTGGTACCCAAGGTTTGCCCAAAATGGGGATTACTTGGTCGCTGAATGAACTGAGTTATTATAAGCAAACTCAGCAGTTGGCAGTAAAGAGATCCAGTCATCCTGAGCATGAGGAATAGCAGCGGAGATACTGCTCAAGGGTCTGGTTGGTCCTCTCCGTCTGCCCGTTGGACTGTGGGGGTTAAGCTGAGGAGAAAGCTAAGTCGATACCCAGGGAGGAGCATAGGGCTTTCCAAAAACGGGGCGTAAACTGCACCCCCCTATCCGACACAATGTTAGTAGGGATACCGTGCAACCGCACCACCTCTTTGATGAAGGCTTCCACAGTTTCGGTAGCTGTGGGGTTGCCCTTCATAGGTATGAAGTGGGCCATTTTGTAAGGCGGTCCACCAGTACAGAAATAGTGTTGAATCCAGCGGAAGGTGGTAACTCAACTATAAAGTCCATTGAAATCTGGGACCATGGTCGTTTAGGAGTGGGTAACGGGTTAAGTAACCCCCATGCCTTAGACTTCTCTGTCTTGTTGGTGGCACAGACAGGACAGGCTGCCACATAGTTCTTACAATCCTCTGCTAAGTGAGGCCACCAAAACGAACGGGAGAGTTGTTCTGCCATCTTGTGCCCACCGAAGTGCCCAGCCAATTTGAGATCATGGCAGTGGTTGAGGATGGTTGGGCGTTGCTCCTGTGGAACGTAGAGCCGGTCATTGTACCACCACAGCCCGTCTCTTAATGTAAGTCCGGAGTTCGGTGATATGCTGAGACCGGCAAGGGATCGCCTGAACTGGGTAAGGAGGTCTTCCTGTATCAATAGGAAGCTGTGGGCCGGCAAAATTGTGTCGGGCGGTGAATGATCTTCAGGAACATGAAACATGCGGGATAGGGCATCCGGCTTTACATTTTTACCCCCAGCCAGTAGGTAATATGCAGCTGGAACCTTGAGAAAAAAAGTGCCCATCGTGCCTGACGGGGTTTCAGTCTTTTTGCAGTCCGTAGGTACTCAAGGTTCTTGCGATTCGTGAACACTAGGATAGGATGTGACGATCCTTCCAGGACATACCACCATTCCTCCAGGGCAGACTTGATTGCCAGCAGTTCCCTGTCACCCACATCATAATTTCTTTCTGGTGGTGAAATTTTCCTGGAAAAGAAGGCGATGGGGTGGAGCGTGGCTTTTGGACCTTGTCTCTGCGAAAGAACTGCTCCTACTGCTGTCTCCGAAGCATCCACTTCAAGGATATAGGGCAGAGCAGGATCCGGATGCTTCAGGACGGCAGCTGAGGTAAACAACTTTTTGAGCCTGGAAAAGGCTTCTTGGGCTTCAGGAGTCCAACGGAAGCGCACATTTTGCTTGGTAAGCTGGGTTATGGGTGAGAACTGCTGAGAAGCCCCTAATAAATTTCTGGTAAAAACTTGCGAAGCCGACGAATCACTGGACTTCTTTTTTGTCGACTGGGGCTGGCCAGTCCAGAATAGCCAAAACTTTCTGTGGATCCATGGAGATTCCTGAAGTGGTGATATGGAAGCCCAGAAAAGAGATGTTGGCGCATTCAAAGGTGCACTTTTCCGCTTTAGCATACAGGCCGTGTTGCCGGAGATGGGGAAGTTCCGGACCAGGTGCCCAGGACCTCCGCAGTACAGGCACAGGTTCTGCGACATGCGTCGCTGGCGTTCCTCTGAGGTCATTGGTGGGCGGGGAAACCCAATGCGTACAGGCTCCGGTGGGTCTGGTGGAACGGAGGAGGTGGTGTCCGGGTTAGGACAAGGATAACCGGGATCTGTAGACATCCTCCAGGTGAGACGTGCCCTGCGGATCTCTCAGCTCTTCGTTCCCACAGGCGGCGATCTATCTGCATGGCCAGATCAATCAGGGCGTCGAAGGATGGTGGTACCCCCACGTGGGCCGGCTCGTCTTTGAGCGGCTCTGAGAGACCCAGCCGGAATTGGTGATGGAGGGCCGCATCGTTCCAGGCGGTGTCTGCTCTCCAGCGCCGAAACTCCGACACATAATCTAATAATAATCATACGGCGGCACTGCTGCAGGGCATGGAGGGACGCTTCAGCCGTAGCGGCCTGATGGGGGTCCTCGTAGAGTTGGGCCATCGCTAGGAAAAAGCAATCTAAGTTAGTAGTCTCGGGGCCCTTTGCTCCAGAAGACGGTGGGCCCATGCCTAGGGTTCCTCCAGCAGGAGTGAGATCACTAACCCCACTTTAGTGGCTTCCAAGGAGAAATTCAATGGCTGGAGGGCAAAGTATAACTTGCAGAAATTGCGGAAAGCCCAGAAATTTCCTGCGGTCTCCTGCAAACCACTCGGGCATAGGCATCTTAGCCTCGGTTGCTGAGACCACAATGGTGCGTGAGGCAGGCTGGCCAGGACTGGCTGAGGGTGATACAGAAAGCTCACGGATTTTGTCCTCCAATTGGGTATATCCCTCTTGTAGACCCCTAACAGCTTGTGTAACTCCCACTAAGTGTCCACATAAGTCTCCAATAAGAGAGGTCCCCTGCGCAGACTCGGACATGGCTGTCCGTTACTGTCAAAACCTGTTGGTCGAGTCTGACTTATGCAGGGGACAACCTCTCTTACGGCCCTAGTTCGCGAACCCCTGGTAGTGTAGACAGGGAGCTTGGAAGCACAGGGGGGCACGAGGGCTGGACTTGGTCACTGGTGGTGGGTGAAGGCCCACTGAAGCTCGTGCTTGGCAGAAGCGTAGTGGTACAGTCCGGGTCGGCAACGTGCTGGCAATGTGGTACAGAAGGATGAGACAGGCAGATGGTTGGGGTGCAGGCAGGGTCGGCAACATGCATGCAGCCGAAGTACACAGGATCAGGCAGGAGAGAAGTCTTAGACAGGCCGGGGGTCGGGGCAGGCAGAAAGCAAATAAAATCCAAAGGTAGCCGGGGTCACAGATGCAGGAAGTCACTTCAGAGCAGACACGGGGTCACAAGTCACAGGAACGCTGTAGAATGGACACCACCTGCTGCAAGGTGCTGTCTGCTTAAATGGCCTGTTTGGTGCCATTGGCGCGCCCAGGCGCGCGCCCCCACGCACGGGCACGCGCGAATGCGCATTAGCGAGTGCGATCGCGCACAGGCACGCGCAATGCGCACAGGACTGTCAAGGACCGGTTTTCCTAACAGATACTTAGATTGCGCCTTACCAGTTCCAGTTCTTAGATGCTTAGGTTGCACATTACCTGTTCTTAGATGCTTAGATTGCACCTTGCCAGTCCTTAGATGCTTAGATTGTACCTTACTAGTTCTTAGATGCTTAGATTGTACCTTACCTGTCCTTAGATGCTTAGATTGTACCTTACAAGTCCTTAGATGCTTAGATTGCATCCTACCAGTTTTTAGATGCTTAGATTGCACTTTACCAGTCCTTAGATGCTTAGATTTCATCTTGCCAGTCCTTGCTTAGATTGCCCCTTACCAGTCCTTAAACGTTCATATTGCACCTTACCAGTAGGGATGGGCCGATGTTCAAATCGAACATAAGTTTGACTCGAACATCGGACGTTCACCCGTTCATCGAATTTAGAACATTATGGGGCATTCGCTGTGAGTTTGCCACGCCACGGAGAGCCCCATGATGCATGGAGAGAAGACGGAGCGTGCAGCTCCTCCCTGATGGGAGGACTGCCGCCCTCTGCTCGCTCTTTGCTTGGACAGTTTATTTATATGTAAGGACAGGGCCACTCTGTGACGCAAGCGGGTGACCCCGTCCCCTTCTGACATCATGTGACGTCAGAGGGGGTGGGGTCACTCAGTTATTTCACTGAGTGGCCCCGCCCTTGACTATGAATAAACTGTCAAAGCAAAGAGCTCAGTCGGTGGGAGCCCTCCCATTAGGGAGGAGCTGTTGCAGGTTTTTTTCGGGTCCATTGCGCGCATGATTGACGATGGATTACAACGGGGGACACTTTCTTTTTCCTTCTTTAATAAAGGACTTGTCCATAATTGTCTTCTGTGGTTTTTTATTTTGTGACATTTTTTGGTTAATTAGTAGGGGTACTATGTACCGGATACTCATTCACATAGGGGGGGTGGAATCTGGGGGCACCTTATTAAAAGGAGCTTCCAGATTCCGATAAGCCCCCCGCCCACAGACCCCTGCAACCACAGCCTAGGGTCAACATGGGGTCAAGCTGCTTTGGGGTGGGGGGTGCAAAGCTCCCCTGCCCTAAAGCACCCACCCCCCATGTTGAGGGCATGTAGCCTGGTACGGTTCAGGAGGGGGGGTCACTCGCCCCACCCCCCATCCTGGCTGGCCAGGCTGCATGCTCGGATAAGGGTCTGGATTTTGGGGGGGGACTCCACCTCAAGTTTTTTTTTTAATTTTGGCGTGGAGTTCCCCTTAAAATCCATTCCAGACCCTAAGGGTCTGGTATGCGTGTATGTATATATATATGAAATATTACGACTGGGGGAGGGACCCTATGCAATTTTTTTAATTTTGCTGCGGCACTGTACTAAAAATTACATTGATGTGCCACCTTACAGGCAGACTAAGGGGACCCCCCAGGCACATTATTTAAAGGAATATTTCATTCTTATTGTTTCACTTTCGCATTATAAAAATCACTGCTCCTGAAAAAAATTATCGATTTAAACTTAACTTGCATATAAGCCTTTAAAATGAGCACTTTTGATTTTTCATGTTCAAGTCCCATTGATTTTAATAGGGTTTGAATGTTCACACAAATGTATTACCCGTTTGCATGTTCTGCTCCGAACCGAACCAGGGGCTATTCGGCCCATCCCTACTTATCAGTCCTTACATGCTTAGATTGCATCTTGCCAATCATTCGATGCTTAGATTGCATTTTGCCAGTCCCTAGATGCATATATTGCACCTTAGCAATCATTAGATGCTTAGATTGCATCTTGTCAGTCCCTAGATGCTTAGATTGTACCTTACCAGACCATGAATGTTTAGATTGCACCTTACCAGTTCTTAAATGCTTTTATTGCAATTTATTAGTCTTAGACTTTAGATGCTTTGATTGCACCTTACCAGTCCTTAGATTGCACTTCACCAGTCCTTAGTTGCTTAGATTGCACCTTACCAGTTCTTAGATGCTTAGATTGCACCTTACCAAGTTACCAGTCCTTAGATGCTTTGATTGCATCTTGCCAATCCTTACATGCTTAGATTGCACCTTACCAGTCCTTAGATTGCACCTCACATGTTCTTATATGCTTAGGTTGCACCTTACCAGTCCTTAGATGATTAGATTGCACCTTACCAGTCCTTAGGTGCTTAGGTGCTTAGATTGCACCTTACCAGTCCTTAGATGCTTAGATTGCACCTTACCAGTCCTTAGATGCTTAGATTGCACCTTACAGATCCTTAGATGTTTATATTGCACCTTACAAGTCCTTAGATGCTTAGATTGCCCCTTACCAGTCCTTAGATGCCCTGATTGCACCTTACCAATCCTTCGATGCTTAGATTGCACCTTACCAGTCCTTAGATGCTTAGATTGAACCATACCAGTCCTTAGATAGCAACTCACCAGTTCTTAGATGCTTAGATTGCACCTTACCAGTCCTTAGATGCTTAAATTGCACCGTAGTAGTCCTTAGATTGCACCTTACTAGTTCGTAGATGCTTAGATTGCATCTTACCAGTTCTAAGATGCTTAGATTGCACCTTACCAGTCCCTAAATGCTTAGATTGCACCTTACTAGTCCTTAGATTGCATCTCACCAGTTCTTAGATGCTTAGATTGCACCTTACCAGTCCATAGATACTCTGATTGCACCTTACCAATCCTTAGATGCTTAAATTGCACCTTGCCAGACTTTAGATGCTTTGGTTGCACATTACCAGTCCTTAGATTGCACCCCACCAGTCCTTAGATGCTTAGATTGCACCTTACCAGTCCTTAGATGCTTAGATTGCCCCTTACCAGTCCTTAGATGCTCTGATTGCACCTTACCAATCCTTTGATGCTTAGATTGCACCTTACCAATCCTTCAATGCTTAGATTGAACCCTACCAGTCCTTAGATTGCACTTTACCAGTTCTGATATGCTTAGATTGCACCTTACCAGTCCTTAGATGCTCAGATTGCACCTTACCAGTCCTTAGATTGCAACTCACCAGTTCTTATATGCTTAGATTGCACCTTACCAGTTCTTAGATGCTTAGATTTCACCTTACCAGTCCTTAGATGCTCTGTTTGCACTTTACCAATCCTTAGATGCTTAGATTACACCTTAGCAGTCCTTGAATGCTTAGATTGCACCTTACCAATCCTTAGATGCTTAGATTGCACCTTACAAGTCCTTAGATGCTTAGATTGCCCCTTACCAGACCTTAGATGCTCTGATTGCACCTTACCAATCCTTTGATGCTTAGATTGCACCTTACCAGTCCTTAGATGCTTAGATTGAACTTTACCAGTCCTTAGATTGCACCTCACCAGTTTTTAGATGCTTAGATTGCCCCTTACCAGTCCTTAGATGCCCTGGTTGCACCTTACCAATCCTTTGATGCTTAGATTGCACCTTACCAATCCTTAGATGCTTAGATTGCACCTTACAAGTCCTTAGATCAGCCTTTCTCAACCTTTTCATTACCGAGGAACCCTTGAAATAATTCTCCGGTCTCGGGGAACCCCTGCTAAAAATTAAAATCTACAACTCATCATACATTAGTGTGACGGTCAATGGGAAGAATGCTCCTTACGCTTGTGGTCATTGGGAAGAATTACCCCTTACAGATAGCTAAAAAGATCAATGGTTTCATTGGGAACTTATCTGAGAGGTAGAAATTGGCCACTGCTCAAGGAACCCCTAGCAACCTCTGGAGGAACCCTAGGGTTCCACGGAACCCTGGTTGAGAAACACTGCCTTAGATGCTTAGATTGCCCCTTACCAGACCTTAGATGCTCTGATTGCACCTTACCAATCCTTTAATGCTTAGATTGCACCTTACCAGTCCTTAGATGCTTAGATTGAACTTTACCAGTCCTTAGATTGCACCTCACCAGTTTTTAGATGCTTAGATTGCCCCTTACCAGTCCTTAGATGCCCTGGTTGCACCTTACCAATCCTTTGATGCTTAGATTGCACCTTACCAATCCTTAGATGCTTAGATTGCACCTTACAAGTCCTTAGATCAGCCTTTCTCAACCTTTTCATTACCGAGGAACCCTTGAAATAATTCTCCGGTCTCGGGGAACCCCTGCTAAAAATTAAAATCTACAACTCATCATACATTAGTGTGACGGTCAATGGGAAGAATGCTCCTTACGCTTGTGGTCATTGGGAAGAATTACCCCTTACAGATAGCTAAAAAGATCAATGGTTTCATTGGGAACTTATCTGAGAGGTAGAAATTGGCCACTGCTCAAGGAACCCCTAGCAACCTCTGGAGGAACCCTAGGGTTCCACGGAACCCTGGTTGAGAAACACTGCCTTAGATGCTTAGATTGCCCCTTACCAGACCTTAGATGCTCTGATTGCACCTTACCAATCCTTTAATGCTTAGATTGCACCTTACCAGTCCTTAGATGCTTAGATTGAACTTTACCAGTCCTTAGATTGCACCTCACCAGTTTTTAGATGCTTAGATTGCCCCTTACCAGTCCTTAGATGCCCTGGTTGCACCTCACCAGTTCTTAGATGCTTAGATTGCACCTTACCAGTCCTTAGATTGCACCTTACTAGTTCTTAGATGCTTAGATTGCATCTTAATCAGTTCTAAGATGCTTTGATTGCACCTTACCAGTCCCTAGATGCTTAGATTGCACCTTACCAGTCCTTAGAGTGCATCTCACCAGTTCTTAGATGCTTAGATTGCACCTTACCAGTTCTTAGATGCTTAGATTGCACCTTACCTGTCCGTAGATATTCTTATTGAACCTCACCAATCCTTAGATGCTTAAATTGCACCTTGCCAGACTTTAGATGCTTTGATTGCACATTACCAGTCCTTAGATTGCACCCCACCAGTCCTTAGATGCTTAGATTGCACCTTACCAGTCCTTAGATGCTTAGATTGCACCTTACCAGTCCTTAGAGTGCACCTCACCTGTTTTTAGATGCATATATTGCACCTTACCAGTTCTTAGATGCTTAGATTGCACCTTACCGGTCCTTAGATGCTCTGATTGCACTTTACCAATCCTTAGATGCTTAGATTGCACCTCACCAATCCTTAGATGTTTAGATTGCACCTTACAAGTCCTTAGATGCTTAGATTTCTCCTTACCAGACATTAGATGCTCTGAATGCACCTTACCAATCCTTAGATGCTTAGATTGCACCTTACCAGTCTTTAGATGCTTTGATTGCACCTTACCATTCCTTAGATTGCACCTCACCAGTCCTTAGATGCTAAGATTGCACCTTACCAGTTCTTAGATGCTTAGATTGCACCTTACGAGTCCTTAGATATTTAGATTGCACCTCACCAGTCCTTAGATGCTTAGATTACACCTTACCAATCCTTCGATGCTTAGATTACATCTTACCAGTCTTTACATTTTTATATTGCACCTTACCTTATAATGATGTATGCACTTTATAAATTGTTCTCCATTTTATTTACATGTTGCACACACTGGGTCTGTTCCTCTCAGACACACCGACCAATCAATAAACTGAAACTGGACATCTCTGCTGTCTGCTGCAGGCAGAACCATTGTTAGCATGGAAGATACAGAGCCAGCCAAAGAAAGTGGAAATACTAAAGTGTACCTGTCATCAGATACTGTATATAATGTGATTGGCTACATGGTTACAATGTTGCGGTCTGTTCACCGGGGAAGGGGAGACTGAGGAAATGCCTCCTCCTCCCTGTAGCAGACTGATAACATCACCTAGGAAGAGTCATTGAAAGTGACTCTAGTTTAAAAAGAAGAACATTATATTTAAAAATGTATTTGTGACTTAAAAAAACCCCCTTCCATTGCTATCCGCCTCCTCCAAAGCTCTAAAATTCCTTTTTTTCTCCTGCTGCTGTGATCTCACTTCCTGTTAGGTGGCGGCTACATTGGTTCTCCATGGTCCCACTGTAGGACGCCTTCTTTTGCTCTCTCCGGAGAAGGACTAGGTTCTATAGAAAATGGGATTTGTAGTGTGCATAGAGCAGTGTACATGACCAAAACTATGTGCACTGCTGGTATCAATCAAAAGTGAGGGGAAAATGAGAGGATGAGGAGCTCACGGAGTGTATTACAATTAGGCCCGCCCCTTTCATTCATTGGATTTCAGACCTTTCAATCATGGAGGATCAGCACCATATGTGGATGTTACCTAGGGACGTCAGCATGCAAATACAGCCTATCTATGACCACCCACATAGCTCCTCCCAAGAGCCAGCCTACTGCATGCATCAGGACTCTTGAGCAGGGTACCGAGGCAGGTTGCTGTGGTGTTTTATCTAGGGTGGTCTGCATGCAAATTCAGCCAGCCTAGGACCACCCACATCTGAAGACTGAGACCCACCCATGAGGGCATTTTGATATTTGAATAACTCCTCCCAAGAGCCAGCCCACTTACTCTTGAGTGAGTTACCGAGGCAGGGCACACAGGGCAGGAAATTTTACCTAGGGCAGTCTGCATGCAAATTCAGCCTGCCTAGGACCTACCACTCTTGCAGACTGAGACCCAACCATAAATGTGTTTTGATATTTGCATAACTCCTCCCAAGAGCCAGCCCACTGCATGCATCAGCACTCTTGAGCAGGGTACCGAGGCAGGTTGCTGTGGTGTTTTATCTAGGGTGGTCTACATGCAAATTCAGCCAGCCTAGGACCACCCACATCTGAAGACTGAGACCCACCCATGAGGGCATTTTGATATTTGAATAACTCCTCCCAAGAGATAGCCCACTTACTCTTGAGTGAGTTACCGAGGCAGGGCACACAGGGCAGGAAATTTTACCTAGGGCAGTCTGCATGCAAATTCAGCCTGCCTAGGACCTACCACTCTTGCAGACTGAGACCCAACCATAAATGTGTTTTGATATTTGCATAACTCCTCCCAAGAGCCAGCCCACTGCTTGCACATGGACTCTTGAGTGGAGTACGTTCGTCACCCGACCGAGAACCCTCC
>BLSH010042314.1:1320437-1331630 GCA_018402905.1 Glandirana rugosa | reverse complement strand
AAGGCTGTGACCACTTCCCTTCCCCAGCTAGGGCAGTCCCCCTACAGTTAGAACACACCCAGGGAACATAGTTAACCCTTAGAGCGCCCCCTGCAGGTTAACCCCTTCACTGCCAATGGCATTTACACAGTAATCAGTGCATTTTTATAGCACTGATCGCTGTATAAATGCCAATGGTCCCAAAAAAGTGTCAAAATGTTCCGACATGTCCGCTATAATATCGCAGTACCGCTAAAAATCGCAGATCGCCGCCATTACTAGTAAAAAATAAAAAAAAAATAAAAACCCCAAAAATTAATTCTCATCATCCGTAAACGCGACCACTTTTGCGCAAACCAATCAATAAACGCCGATTACAATTTTTTTTATCGCAAATATGAGGAAGAATATAAATCTGCCAAAAACGGTGAAAAAAAATGTTTTTTTTTATATTTTTTTTTTGGATTTGTATTTGAGCAAAAAAGTAAGAAATTTGGGTTTTTTGCAAAATTGTCGCTCTTCTTTTGTTTATAGCGGCGATCAGAAATGACGCAGAGGTGATCAAATACCACCAAAAGAAAGCTCTATTTGTGGGAAAAAAAGGACGCAAATTTCGTTTGGGTACAACGTCGCACGACCGCGCAATTTTCAGTTAAAGCGACACAGTGCCGAATCGCAAAAAGGGCTCCGGTCCTAAAGCTGGAAATCCTTCCGGGGCTGAAGTGGTTAAAAGTATTGCCCATGGGAATATACTTTGCAGTAAGTTTCCAAACAGTCTTTTTGAAAAATTTCCATTTCTGTTCTGTGTTCATCGATGCCAATATTCCCTCCCAGTCTAAGTCCTGGAGAGCAGCCCTCATCCTTGTAAAAGTGTTTTTATCTTTCCCGTATGTGTTTCTTGCTTGCAGCTTACATTAAATGAAATCATGTTATGGTCACTGCTACCCAGATGTCCTTTTATATGAATATTGGTAATAAGCTCTGCATGGTTTGACATTACAGGTCCAGCAAAGCATCACTCCTAGTTGGGGCCTCAATAAACTGGACCATAAAATTGTCCTGTAATAGGTTTATCATTTTTTGCCCTTTAACTGTCCCAGCAGTGCCATTACTCCAGTTAATTTCCGGGTAGATAAAATCCCCATTATTATCACTGTCCCAGCCCTTGCAGTCCTTTCCATCTGTGCAAGGAGCTGAGTCTCCACCTCTTCTTTAACACTGGGAGGTCTATAACAAACTCCAATGATAACCTTTGTAGTGTGCACACTCATATACAGATCTAACCATAATGCTTCATACTCATCACACTCTCCATCAACTAGGTCTTCTTTCACACTCGCTTTGAGATCACTTCTCACATAGAGACAGACACCACCACCCCTGCATTTTACCCTGTCTTTCTGAAAGAGAGCATAGCCAGGAATATTAATAGCCCAGTCCTGTGAAGAATGAAGCCAAGATTTAGCAATACCAATTAAATCATAGTTCTCCTCGAGCACCAGAGCTTCCAACTCACCTATTTTGCTTGGCAGACTTCTGGCATGTGAACAAACACTTTAATTTATTGTCACATTTTGCACATGTATGTTGCATATTTTTTATTTTAGTACAAACAGTACCATTTCCAATGGTTGATTGTAACATGGGAAACTTCATATCATCTTCCATAGACCTCCACCATCTTTCCCCATTCCACCCAACAACAGGGGCTGACCCGTATCTGACCTGTCTACCCCATTATAATCTAATTGACCATCTCCCCTCAATCCTAGTTTAAATACTCCTCCAGTCTTCCAATAAACTTCTCCCCCAGCACAACAGACCCCCTTCCATTTAGGTGCAAACCATCTTTAGCATATAGGTTGTACCCCAATTAAAAGACAGCCCAGTGCTCTAAAAACCTAAAGCCCTCCTCCTTACACCAGGTCTTTAGCCATGCATTCAGGGCTCTAATCTCCCCCTGCCGTTCCTGTGTTGCGCATGGCACAGACGATATTTCAGAGAATATCACCTTGGAGGTCCTTCCCTTCAACTTGCAACCTAATTCTTTAAATTGGTTCTTAAGGAGCCTCCCCCTTCCATATATTCTGTCATTGGTTCCAACGTGGACCAAGACAGCTGGGTCATGCCCAGCTCCTCCCAGTAATTTATCAACTCGGTCCACCACATGCCGAACCCTGGCACCGGGGAGACAGCAAAACGTTCAGTTGAGGTGATCCTGGCGACAAATTATTCTATCAGTCCTTCTGATTATAGAATCCCCAATTACCACCAACTGTCTAGGCCTACCTGCACTACCCTTACCACCCCTACTAGATGGGCTGCTCTCCCGGCTGTTAGGGGGAGCTGTGACATCTAGGGCTGCCACCTCTGAGTTTACCACCCCCATATGTTCACTCAACTTGGCAAATCTGTTAGGGTGCTCAAACTCAGGGCTGTCCTTCCTTTTCTGTGAGCCCCTACCACTCTCAATAACTGTATTAACCCATCGAACTACTTTATAATCCTGACTTACCCTTCCACCCTCCCCATTAACCCTACTAGCCACCTGCTCAGAGAGCAGAGGACCCCTTTCAATGTTGTCAGTTAAGCCCAGTGGTGCATTCGTTCCTCCAGATCTCTAATGCGAGCTTCCAGAAGAGCATCCTGCTCACATCTGTCACAGCGGTATCCATCCTGGAGCTGTTGCTCCATTGTTGTATACATGCGGCACACTGCGCACTGTACAAAACCTTCAATTTTGCTAGCACACTTTTTCCCAGATACAACACTAATAACAGGAAATTTCAGATGTTACTTACAGGTTTGAAGACTCCTGTTATAATCTCCTACTTTAAGCTCTGTTTTTTAACTCATCACTTAAAGTTCCACTTGGTCAGAGCGAAAGCAATAATTCTAGGCTCATCATTCATGCTTTACTGTAAACTGATGACCTGTAAGGTCACTTTTAAAGACTGCCTATGTAGAATTATAAGCATTGTAGGTTTTTTTTACCACTTCACAGGTACTTATTCTGGGACCTACTGTAACATATTTGGTATCCATTTATTCAACATAACCCTATTTTTGAATTTTGTTAAAAAATTATTATTTTATAGTGTTTTATACACTAAATTTATTTTTTGAGCACACGTCTTGTTACATAAAATATGAAACAACCACCATTTTATAATACATGGTCTCTGTTTCTGAAAATATAAAATGTTTTGGAATTTTAAGTGTGTTTACATGTAAAAAAAATCATATTTATGTATGTGTGGCCAAAATGAAAAAATAAATGTCAGTGGCAGCAAAGGAGTTAATACTTTTTACATCACTAACAAATATGCAGATCAGGAGAAAAAAGTCAGATGTACACTGGTGTGGCAACTGAACGTATTAGAGCAAGTGGGTAAGCATGACAGCCAGAAAAGCAGTATTTTCAGAAGAGCTCAGCAATGGCAGCCTTTACATTTCTGCCATAATGTTTTTTTTTAACAGTCTGCCATTACTTTTAATATTTCCTTATTATTAATGCTTGTATGTATTAATTTAAAACAAGCACCACCATTATATCACATTGCAAGGTATTTTTTACATGTAGAATTTATTGTATATATTTTATTGTATTTTATTCACCTTTATTCTAATTTGTGAATATCAGTTGCCACAAAATATGCTGATCACACACAAGCTGCCAAACATAAATTACATTTATGGAAATAACTTCCAGCATTGGCATGTAGAAACACAAGTGACTACAGCTCCTTCACCAGAGACTGACAGATACTAGTGGGAGTGGTTCAACAAATTGCTACCTATTTCTCCTTTCTGACTATCTGACTCTTATCCACTGGCACAGAACTGTCATAAACCCACATGTTGGAAAAAACTTCCATAGCTCCTCAGGGACTTTGACAAAACCCCAATAAATCAGATGGTTAATGCTTTAGGAAACAATGAGTCAGTTCTGTTTGAAAATGTTCATTTGGCAAAGAGAGAAAATCTACAGTTGTTTATATATATAGCAATAATTATTGCGGTGGTCACACCCTGACTATAATGGTGTTATCTCTGTGGTCACACCCACACTGTGGCATTAATGTGTATGTTACCCCAACATTTCATATTTCAGATATGTGTATTTGTTACCATGTACTGGTCTCTTTGCATTGATTCCTTTGCATGAAATTCCCTGTGATCCTGTCAGTCCATCTGTTTTCATTTTTCAAACTGACCACGCTAGGCACAGAAACACATCCATTCCAGCATGGTCAGTGACACGGTTCTTCTTTGCATTCTACTTGGGAACACAACCTGTCTGTACTCCAGTGGTCAGACTATTGATGACATTTCTATTTTAAACGTTATGGGTTATTTTACAAGGTAAGGGTTTACATATGCTTTAATTTTCTGGATATAATGTCATCACCAGTGAGTCTAGTCATGGCCATTTTTCTTATTGTCACCCCTGGTTGTAAAACAGCTTGCCAAGTCTTAAAAGAAATACATTTCCAGTCTCCTCTCTGAATTGGCAAAATTCAGACACTTCCTGGCTGAATCAGTGCTATATAACCAATAGAGAAAGAAAGTGTAAAACCAATAATCACAAGCAATTGCCTGGCCACCTAGGTGGGATGACCACCATTTTATTCACCAAAGTGTTCTAGCATTTAGTATGCGTCCAGCCTTGCAAATGTATATGTGTGTATTCGTCATTATTAAACAATAAGAAGTTTTCAATAAGGTAGTGTAAACAACAATGAAAAGATGTTCTCTGGCAAAGTGACATGTTCGCTTAAATGCCTGCTCCCCTTTGAGCTCTTACCACTCTTTTTGCCTAAGGAAGCATAGAGAAAAAGCCCTTAATAAGCTCCAAGTTGCTGGGCAAAGGACTCTACTTGCCCCAAGGTGAATGCACTGGTTCCTAATGAATGACTGCTTAGGTACGCAACCCTGCATCATTGGAGGAAGGAAAGAGAGTAACATGCATCCTATATTTAAACAAACTGGTTCCTAATGTTTGACTGCTCAGGCAGCCACCCCTTATAATTTTGCCCTGTATAAACTCTTCTATTAGAGCAGTGAACAGAGTGAAGGAAAGGTGAGTGCACATGGGGTATTGAGTGTCTGGGCATTAAAGTGGAACTCTTGCAAGTGCATTGGTGATAGGTTCACTTTAAGTGCAACAGCCCAATTTAAAGCACCGATTCCCTTGAAGTGCAATAACCCATTACAACTATATTTTGTCTGTATGAGTAGAGCATACATAATAATGCGTATTCACGTTTATTCAATATTATAATGCATATTCACGTTTACCCTAATAAATTTGTTAAAAATTTGTAACCCTAGTCCAAAAGGTGTTGTTCCACACTTTACTACTGTATATTCCACAGTGTAACCAGCTGGTTAAGAAGGACCCCACAGCGTGATATCCCTCCCAAACTCCACCCAAAAGGTCTTGTATAGATTTTGAGGGGGAACATCACATGAAAAATCATGGAAAAAACAAACAAAAAAAATCCATAACAGACCCTCATCTCATCTGAACAACCTGGCAGGACAAGAAGTGAGGGAGACAAACATCTGCCCAACCCCCCACCCCTCTGTAACTTCACTCTCACTGTATGATACGTCTGATTAATGACATGATAAAAACAAAGGGCCGGTGGCTCCCAGGTGATGTCACTGACCATATATGGTAATGTCCATATTGTTTGTATAAATATGAGTAGGCTAGAAATAATTGAAACGCAATATGGGAATTAATATTTGATTTTACATTTTGATTGTAGATATGCTTTAAATAGTGGCCATGGACATTGAGAAAGCATTTGACACAGTCAGTTGGCCATACATGGGGGTGGTCCTCACAGTCATGGGTTTTGGCTCTATTTTCCGGAAGTGGATAGAACTACTCTACAACGCCCCTGTGCCCAAATTAAACTGGGTGTATGCTTTCTTCTTCCTTTCACATCAGACGAGGTATGCGCGAGGGCTGTCATGTTTGCGCTGGTCATGGAACCACAGGCAAGCTCTGACTATTCAGGGAATTAGAGTGGGAACCATGGTTGAAAAACTGGCACTCTATGCGGATGATCCGATTCTTTTTCTAGCTGATCCAGGTCCTTCATTACACAAGGCCTTAAGGCTTCTATCCCACTTCTCTACCTTCTATGGGCTACGGGTCAATTGGTGCAAATCTCAGATATTGGCCATTGACTCAGGAGCCAGGCAAACAGCAGACCTGTCTCTTTCTTTGTTCTGGACAGAGTCTCTTAAATATCTAGGGGTCCAAATTTCCCCAAATGTGTCCGACTTTTGTAAACGTAATCTGTCCCTCTTCTGCATAACTTCAAACACAAATTGAAAGCCTGGGGAAACTTACCACTGACACTTACCAGTAGGATAAATTTACTAAAGATGAAGGTCCTTTCTGTTTTTTTTTTTAACTTCTTGGGCATTCCCTGATATGGATAACACCGTCCCTTTTCCAGCAATTCATTAGTATGGTATCTTCCTTTTTTGTGGCAATCCTACACACCCAGATTTAGCAGAGTGATGTTATGTAGACCATGGAAGCACAGAGGCCTCGCCTGTCCAGATCTGTATACATACTTCATGGCAGCCCTGCTAACCCATGCGCACACTTGGCTTCGGTCTGAGGACTCCAATTCAGTGGTAGTGCTAGAAGCAGCGTATTCAGGCTCCTACAAACCTTGCATAACCTCTTGTGTAGGAGTGTGCATGCCCCCTTCCCTGCCCTGTTACCATCTATGAAGGCGCTTCTCAAAACCTGGCACTTGCTAATATCAAAGAGCCCCTCCATCCTCCATAGGTTGGTCCCCTCACACTCCCCTATAGTGTAATCCTAATCTACTCAAAGTTCGCTCAATCCCTGACCCCTCACTATGGACCTCTAAGGGCATTAAAACGTTGAATCACTTGGAAAGCCCTCCAATTACATCACTATTTACATTATCTACCTAACCCATCAGGTTTTGGTCGTAATATGACTACTTTTGAGGAATACTGTTCAGACGAAGGAACTCTGCCACGGGTTCTCTCTGAAACCTAGAACCTATTGATCACCCCTACCGAACAGACATGCTTGCCATGCTTGAAGAAATGGGAAACAGACCTAAATTGCACTTTTACAAGAAAACAACAAAAAAATATTATTGAATTCTCGAAGATTCAGGAAACCTACATTAAAATTTTAATGAGGTGGTACCATACTCCAACTTATATGTTACACAAGTTCTATCCCAATACCACCGATAGTTGTTGAAGATGCCAGGAGGGAAGAGGAACGCTGCTGCATGTCTTTTGGCCTTGCCCTAAGCTTGAATATTACTGGAAGGAGGTCTGGAAAATTATACAAAAATGCACTGATTACGAGGTCCCTGACGACCCAGCTTTTTTCTTATTGCATTTTTCGGCCATTCCGGAGAAAATTTATAAAAAAAATCAATAGTGCATCACCTGTTGAATGCCACCAAATCTTGTACTGGAAAAATCCGCAACCACCAACTATTAGTTGCTGGCTCCATAAAGTGGAGGAAATCAATAAGATGGAAGACTTAATACTTTCAGTACAACATAAAAAATACTCCAAGATCTGGAGACTATGGAATATGTTTGTCCTTTCTGAGGAGGGGAAAACTCTTTTGGGTCCATAACTTCATCCAACAAGTAATACATCCTAAATACCCACAGTGTGATGAACCATCATACCACCTTAATGACTATAGCCCTGAAAGAATTTGATCCCTTCCTGACCCGAGCACTTTTTGCAATACGACACTGCATCGCTTTAACTGACAATTGCGCAGTCGTGTGGTGCTGTACCCAAACACCTTTTTTTCCCCTTAAATAGAGCTTTCTTTTGGTGGAATTTGATCACCTTTGCGGTTTTTATATTTTGCGCTATAAACAAAGAGCGACAATTTTAAAAAAAGAAAGTTTTTTTTAACTTTCTGCTATAATAAATATAAAAAAAACCCCAAAAAAACTAAATGTATTCTTCAGTTTAGGCCGATATATATCCTTCTACATATTTTTGGTAAAGAAAAAAAAAAATCGCAATAGGCGTATATTGATTGGTTTGCGCAAAAGTTATCGTGTTTACAAACTATGGGAATAGATTTATGGCATTTGTATTGTTATTTTTTTTACTAGTAATGGCAGTGATCTGCGATTTTTATCTGGACTGCGAAATTGCCATGGACAGATCGGACACTTTTTTGGCACCAATGACATTTAAACAGCAATCAGAGCTTTAAATAGCCACTGATTACTGTATAAATGTCATTGGCAGGGAAGGGGTTAAACTGTAGGGGGCGATCAAGAGGTTAACTGTGTTCTCTCACTGTGTTCTAACTGTATGGGGGCTAGGCAGGCCGTGGCATGTCAGATCTAACTGTTCCAGATCACAGGGAACAGTAGATCTATGTCATGTATTTACATTGGTGGATCCCCGTTCTGCCTCTGTAACAGGCGATCGCGGGTCGCCCCCAGACATCGAGTCCACCTGACCCGAGGGACATACAATGATGGCGGTTTACTCAGGGGAGCCGACCTGCCGCAGTACAACTACAGTGGCTGGTTGACAACCAGTTAAACTTCCTTTATTCCCCCCTTTTTTTCCTTCTCTCCCTCTTCTCTCTTTTCTTTCACTTTCCTCTTCTGGTCTTTTCTTCTTAACTCTCTATTTTTATAGACTGGGCTGCTCCATACTTCTTTCTATGTGGTCTATTTTTTAGACTATATGCCAAAAGCTATATCCATGCTTGAATTATGCTTTATACTGACTTCTTGACGTTTATGTAATCTCAACATTGGTTTACTGAATAGATATATTATATGCTCTGCAATTGGATATACTGAGGTCTATATATTATTGATGTAATGTTATGCATCTGCCTTTTCCTGGTTTAACCACTTCAGCCCTGGAAGGATTTACCCACTTCCTGACCAAGCCATTTTTTGCGATACGGCACTGTGTCGCTTTAACTGGTAATTGCGCAGTCGTGCAACACTGTACCCAAACAAAATGTATTTCATTTTTTCCCCACAGAGTTTTCTTTTGGTTGTATTTGATCACCTCTGTGGTTTTATTTTTTGCGCTATAAACTAAAAAAAGAGCGACAATTTTGAAAAAAAGAAAAACACAATATTTTTTACTTTTTGCTATAATAAATATCCAAAAAAAAATTTAAAAATCTAATTTCTTCATCTGTTTAGGCCAATATGTATTCTTCTACATATTTTTGGTAAAATAAAAATCGCAATAAGCGTATATTGATTGGTTTGCACAAAAGTTAGAGCGTCCACAAAATAGGGGATAGATTTATGGCAGATCTCTCTACTTCCCTGACAGAACGGAGATCTGTCTGTTTACATTGACAGATCCCCTTTCTGTCTCTCTGAGGAGCATCACGGGTAACCGCTAGATATCGCGGCCGCCGGCCACGTGCATTGGCTCCAGCGTCACGCCATGCGCCCTCTATAGCTCTTAAAAATGCCCGACGTACAATGATGGCGATGTGCACAGCCATGCCAACCTGCCGCAGTACCTGCAAGCAGTTAAATAAAATATTTGAAAAAAAAAAAAAATTGAACCAACTTTAGAGATTCCCTTATAACTTTTGATGGACTAAAGTAACACTTTGGCCTTCCCAATTCCTTCGGTTTCAGGTTTCTGCAACTTCGAAATGCCTAGCGGTCCCAATTTGGCTCCTCTTCACTGCACCTTACCTCTAATGAACTGGAGTCCCTTCTGTGTGATGACTCCATGACTAAACCACTGTCTGAACTGAGAGGTGGGACACACACCCCTCCCCCATACCCCCATGACCCCCCTTTCACCTCACACCCCCCCACCCCCTCCCCATTCTCCCTTCCCACCCTCTCTCTCCCCTACATTACTTCTCTCCCTTTCCTTCCCACGGTTTACACCTTTAATTACTCCATCAAGCTTCAACAATCCTACATTTTCATACATCCCAATTATAAAAGTTTTGATTACAAGCCATGTGACCACTGTACACCACCCGAAGTTCATATAGGCCCCCCCTCCTTAGCAATAAACGGACGACCTAGGGACCTGAGGAGCTCTAAGCAGAGACAACCCTAAACTTAACTTACCTCAGCTGTTACTGCAGACATTTGTACATCTATACCCTGTTCCAAATTATTATGCAAAATCTATTTCAGTGTCACAAAGATTAAATATTTTGTTTTTCAGTTTAACTCATGGATGGCATTGTGTCTCAGGGCTCTTTTGATCACTGAAAACAATCTCGGACACCTGTGATAATTAGATTGCTAGGTGAGCCCAATTAAAGGAAACACTACTAAAGGGTGTTCCACATTATTAAGCAGAGCACCATTTTCAAGCAATATGGGGAAGAAAAAGGATCTCTCTGCTGCCGAAAAGAGTGAAATAGTTCAATGCCTTGGACGAGGTATGAAAACATTCGATATTTCATGAAAACATAAGTGTGATCATCGCACTATTAAGAGATTTGTGGCTGATTCAGAGCACAGACGGGTTTGTGCAGATAAAGGCACATTGAGGAAGATTTCTGCCAGATCCATGCATCGGATCAAGAGAGCAGCTGCTAAAACACCATTACATAGCAGCAAACAGATATTTGAAGCTGCTGGTGCCTCTGGAGTCCCACGGACATCAAAGGTGTAGAGTCCTCCAGAGTCTTGCAACTGTGCATAAACTTTCCATTCGGCCACCACTATCCAATGCTCACAAGCAGAAACGGCTGCATTGGGCAGAAAAATACATGAAGACTCATTTTCAAACAGTCCTGTTCACTGGATTGTCCAGATGGATGGAGTGGATGGTTGGTGGACAGCCACCCTGTTCCAACAAGGCTGCGACGGTGGCGGAGTCATGTTTTGGGTCAGAATCATGGGAAGAGAGCTGGTCGGCCCCTTTAGGGTCCCCGAAGGTGTAAAGATGACCTCTGCAAAGTATGTGGAGTTCCTGACTGACCACTTCCTTCCCTGGTACAGAAGGAAGTACTATTCTTTCCATAATAAAATCATCTTCATGCATGACAATGCACCATCTCATGCTGCAAAGAATACCTCTACATCAATGGCTGCTATGGGGATAAAAGGAGAGAAAGTCATGGTGTTGAAACGTCTCCAGTAGAAATGTGGAAGCCCCTGGGATTTCCCCGGCTGGTCGAGAGAAGGGTACTAAGACTG
>BLSH010042314.1:1279409-1291139 GCA_018402905.1 Glandirana rugosa | reverse complement strand
ATAGGGAGGGGGTATGTGAACAGTGCATCTGCTGCTGGGGTGCTGACAGGGGATGGTGCCTGCCCTGGCTACTGCAAAGGTTCAAGAAAGGAAGGGTGACCCCTAGAAGTTGCACATTCATGACGTTCTACTGCAATGAACAGAGTGGCAACCACAGCCTGGACTCTGTCTCCAACGCGTTTCCCTCTGCCCTCCGGAGCTTAATCATGGGGATTTCTGATGGTGCTATTATATTTACCCACATATTTAAAAGAGAAGTACAGGATTACTTTTTATTTTGGAATCATACATACCTAAGTAAATGCAGCACTGGTCCGATGCTGTATCTGTCCCCAGCTGGCTCTAACATTGAGAACCGCTCAGTTCTTAGAGCTCTCTGAGCAGAGATTTAATGACTGTCAGTCACCGATCATCTGCCCTGCCAAATCCCCCCCCCCCCCCAAGCGCTCACTGGAGCGCTGAGCTGTGGAGGGAATGGGAGCGGACAGCTCAGGCTCTCAGTGGCTTGTTGAGAGGCTGAGCCGTGTGCCGATCCAGGCATGTGGGTGGATCCTGACCATATAGATACATAGTTTGTGAGGTTGAAAAAAAAGACACAAGTCCATCAAGTCCAACCTGTGTGTGTGCTTTTGTGTCAATATTATATTGTATATCCCTGTATGTTGTGGTCGTTTAGGTGCCTATCCAATAGTTTTTAAAACTATCCATGCTCCCTGCTGAAACCACTGCTTGTGGAAGAAAATTCTACATCCTCACTGCTCTTACAGTAAAGAACCCTCTATGCAGTCTAAGGTTAAACCATCTTTCTTCTAATTTTAGTCAATGGCCGTGTGTCTTTTTATATTCCCTTGCACTGAAAAGTTTTATCCCTTTTGTGGGGTCACCATTACTGTATTTGTACATTGAAATCATATTCCCTCTCAAGTGTCTCTTCTCCAGAGAGGATAAGTTCAGTGCTTGTAAGCTTTCCTCATAACGAAGGTCCTCCATTCCCTTAATCAGCTTTGTTGCCCTTCTCTGGACCCTCTCCATTTCCAGCACATCCCTCCTGAGGACTGGTGACCAGAATTGGACGGCATGCTCCAGATGCAGCCGGACCAGAGTTTTGTATAGTCGGAGAATTATTGTTTTATCTCTGGAGTTAACCCCCCAACAATATTCTGTTGGCTTTGCTAGTAGCAGCTTGGCATTGCATGCCATTGCTGAGCCTGTCATCTACTAAGACCCCTAGGTTCTTTTCCATCCTAGATTCCCCCAGAGGTTCTTCTCCTAGTGAGTAGTTTGCATTCATGTGTTTGACACCCAAATGCATTAAACCTCATTTGCCATGCAGTTGCCCACCCCATTAATTTGTCCAAATCTTCTTACAGGATTTCCACATCCTGTGGAGAAATTATTACCCTGCATAACTTAGTATCATAAGCAAATACCAATTGAGATGATTATCCCACTCTCCAGATCGTTTATGAATTAATTAAATAGGATTTGTCCCAGGACAGAACCCTGGGGGACCCCACTCTCCACATCAGACCATTCAGAGTACTCCCCATTTATCACCACCCCCTGAACTCGCCCCTGTAGCCAGTTTTCAATCCATGTAATCACCCTGTGGTCCATGCTGACAGACCTTAGTTACTTTATACAGTAAATGTTTATAGGGAACTGTATCAAATGGCTTTGCAAAATCAAGATATACCACGTCTACGGGCCTTCCCTTATCTAGTTGGCAGCTCACCTCCTCATAGAAGGTTTGGCAAGAATGATTCTTCACGAATCCATTCTTATTACTGCTAATGATACAGTTTTTACTATTACAATCTTGTATGTAAGCCCTTAATATCCCTTCCAAAAGCATGTGTACTATTGACGTTAGGCTAACTGGTCTGTAGTCCCCAGGGATATATCTTGGTCCTTTTTTAAATATTGGTGCTACATTGGCTTTTCTCCAATCAGCTGGTACCAAACCAGTGAGCAGACTGTCTATAAAAATTAGGAACAATGGTCCGGCTATCAATTGACTGAGTTCCTTGAGGACCCTTGGGTGCAAGCCATCTGGTCCTGGTGACTTATTAGGCCTCATGCACACAGGATGTTTTTTGACGTTTTTACAGCATCTGTTTTCAGCTGCAGATTTTTTTTTCTACAGTCATTAAATCCTCCATCATGTTATCCTATGTGTTCATGCACACATAGGCTGTTATCAACTGTTTTTAGTAGTGATGTTTTTGAGCTGTAAAAAAAACCCAAGACCAGAGGGTTCTGAGGGACGTTTTGTAGCTGTAAAAACGCTCCGATGCCCAAAAACGCTCACACCACCACTCACCAATGTTTTTGGACGTTTTGCATCCATTGAAAAAGAAATAAAATAAAAAAAATGCTCATTAACGCCAGCGCTAAAAAACGCTCATTAAGGCCGCCGCAAAAACGCCAAAAAAAGCTGAAAAAAATCACTGATAAGCTACTGACCTTTCAAAGATGTTTTTTAACGTCCTGTGTGTATGAAGCCTTAATGTTAAGTTTTTCAAGTCTATTCCTAATTCTATACTTTGTTAGCCATGACGGTGCCTCCTGTGACGTGCCGTGAGGATAAACATTACAGTTTTGGTTACTGAAGCCCCCGTTTCCCTTGTGAAGACTGAGGAGAAGAATAAATTCAAAACCTTTGCCATCTCTCTGTCCTTTGTAACCAGATTTCCTTCATCGTTCTTTATTGGGCCAATATGATCTAACCCCCCTCTCTTACTATTTATATAGTTAAAGAATTTCTTCAGATTTTTCTTACTCATCTCCACTATGTGCCTTTCATGTTCTATCTTAGCCTCCCTGATGGCATTCTTACATTTCTTATTGCATTCTTTGTAAAGTTGGAGTGCTGATGGTGACCCCATAGCCTTTTATTTTATGAAGGCCTTCTCCTTTGCTTTTATAAGCATTGTTACGTTAGAGTTAAGCCACCTAGAACTTTTATATTATATAGCTCTTTTAAATGTATTTCTCATTGGGATGCATTGGCTAATACCCCTATTTAATATGCTCTTAAAGCACAACCATTTTTCCTCCGTGTTCATTGTTCCTAGTATTTTATCCCATTTAATATCGTCTAGCAAGGAGCGTCGTTTATGGAAGTTGGCTCTTTTGAAAGTTAGTGTCTTAGTATTCCCCTTATGTTTTCTATGTGTGTGATTTATACGGGAACAAATTGACCTGTGATCGCTGCTTCCTAAATTGCCCCTTATTTCCACATCTATGATCTCTGCGATATAGGGAATACCCTTGAATGGTTGCCAGCCAATCATGAGAGCTGTTGGACCAAGTCTCTGAAATTCCAACAAAGTCTAAATCCTCCTCATACAATAGCATCTCTAGTTCTCCCATCTTGTCCACCAGACTCCTGGTATTAGTGAACAAGCCGCATAGTTTTGTCCGGCCATATGCCACCTCCTTCGTGGGTAGTCTGAGGTTACAAATAGGACTTGTTACTATACTTACCTCAGATTTAGGTGCTTTATTCAACCTAACACTACTGCCCCAATACTACCCTCTGAAACTTGTTCCACGCCGGCTGTTCTCTACATCTGGACCCTTCCCCCATCGCCTAGTTTAAAAGCCCCTCTAACTTGTTGGCCATCTTCACTCCCAGCCAACCTGCACCTTCCCCATTTAGGCTGCCCCTGCTAAAGAGCTGGTAACCAACTGAGAAGTTGGCCCAGATATGGTCATGATCTTTCTCAAACCTGGACCGGTTCTGTGACTTCAGCCCGCTGTCTGCTGAAAACGAGTCACAGGGCTACAGAACAGACTGCACTACTGTGATCCACAGAAAAAGTACAGCCAAACAAACTTTGGCTGTACTTCTCCTTTAATCTTTAAATATTATTGGATTACCGATGGCAGTCATTACAATCACCCACATATTTAACTAACGTATACAGTATGGAGTGCAGTGGACACAGCCAATTTCAATTTGAAGGAGTATCTGTAATGAGGGAAATAAAAGGAATTCCATTGCTCACCACCTCCTGATATTGCCAGTTGCCTGGCTACCTCTGGCTTCAACACTTTCTCTGTCACTGGCCCAGAACAGGCATTTCAGCATGGCTTTGTTCTTCCATTTTCAGCGGCAACCAACCAATGTATTTTAAGAAGTCAAATTTGTAATGGAGCAACAGTCTAGAGGAAAAAAATATGATGATGACTACTTCTCATACACAGGGGTGGCCTCCTGAAAGCTCATGGGCTTTACCTGAACTCACAGCTATCATTGCCAAATTTCATCATGACTCACAGCGTAGTGCAAAGTTTTATCTTGGATATCCTTTATCCTTTTGTTGATAGAGTCCATTCATCAGATTGTCTTGTTGTACTATGTTGTATTATGCTTATAATTTCTTCCAGAAATCATTTCTTTCTTAACCTGTCGTTTTATTTCCTTCAGACATTACTTACATTATAGCAGGGGTAAGAGTATGTGAAGGAAAGGGAAAATAGCAATGAGAAGCTTTGTAATCAGAAAGGTTTCCCCCTTTTTATTCAGGAAATAGCCTTTTCACAACCAACTTTTAACAAAAAAAACTCTCTCATTAATCAAACAGATCAGCTGTTTAATTTTAGAATGGCTAACTGTCTAATGAAAAGTGTTAAATTGATGCCTTAAAGTGTATGTCTGGGCAAAATAAAAAAAAACATATTTATATCTTAACCACTTGCCGACCGCCGATCGGCATTTGACGGCGGCAAAGTGGCTCTGTAAGGCGAATCGCCGTCATATGACGGCGGCCGCCAGATCGCGCACAGTGAGCGCGCGCACCGCCAGAGGCGCCCGCGCGCTCACTGTGTCCGGGGAGGGCCAGGGAGCGGCGGCTTCGATTGCCGCCGGCCACCCGCGATGCCCCCCCACCGGAGTGAAACGGAGGTCCGTGTATGTAAACACGGACCTCCGTTCTGTGGAGGGGGAAGGGCTGTGATCACAGCCTTCCTGTACATGGAGGCTGTGACCACTTCCCTTCCCCAGCTAGGGCAGTCCCCCCACAGTTAGAACACGCCCAGGGAACATAGTTAACCCTTAGAGCGCCCCCTGCAGGTTAACCCCTTCACTGCCAATGGCATTTACACAGTAATCAGTGCATTTTTATAGCACTGATCGCTGTATAAATGCCAATGGTCCCAAAAAAGTGTCAAAATGGTCCGACATGTCCGCTGAAATATCGCAGTACCGCTAAAAATCGCAGATCGCCGCCATTAATAGTAAAAAATAAAAACCCCAAAAATGAATTCTCATCATCCGTAAACGCGACCACTTTTGTGCAAACCAATCAATAAACGCCGATTGCGATTTTTTTTATCACAAATATGAGGAAGAATATAAATCGGCCAAAAACGATGAAAAAAAATGTTTTTTTATATTTTTTTTTTGGATTTGTATTTTAGCAAAAAGTAAGAGATTTGGGTTTTTTTGCAAAATTGTCGCTCTTCTTTTGTTTATAGCGGGGATCAGAAATGACGCAGCGGTGATCAAATACCACCAAAAGAAAGCTCGATTTGTGGGAAAAAAAGGACGCAAATTTCGTTTGGGTACAACGTCGCATGACCGCGCAATTTTCAGTTAAAGCGACTCAGTGCCGAATCGCAAAAAGGGCTCCGGTCCTAAAGCTGGAAATCCTTCCGGGGCTGAAGTGGTTAAATATATGGACATTTCCCCATGTAAAAAAAACTGTTGATCCTGCCGGAATTGCAGCAAGCTCCTAAATGTTTGTAGTGAGCTGACAATGAAGGCACCGCAGCATTGGAATCTCAAGCAGTGTTAGCAGCCCTGCCTAAACTGGACTACACATCACCCCTATATTGTGGAGATGAGAAGGGGGGTGTTCTGTAGTCCAGGACATTAGAATGCGTTTTATTAAAAAAACAAAAACACAGGGAAATGTGAATGCATTTCAGTTATGTACTGCATTTTTTTTTTTATTTGAATGTGTTGAATACACAATCTTTCATTGATTAATTTTCATGTGTCGTTACTGCAGTTTTCACAACACACTTGTATTTGGGGGGAGTATACTTGCCAGAATGCTGTGATATACTAATATGTGCTATTTGGCAGGTCTGTTTTTTTCCTATAGGTAATAAGGTTTGTCAATTGCTCCAGCAATACAGGTGTTAATACCAGCACAGCATAGAGCAGCTGTTAAAAAAGTAACTATCCAAAAGAAAGATTGATAGATAATGAGCCAGCCTACAGGGAGAGAAAAAAAAACATACACAGACTCCAAAATGTTGTCAAATTGCTTCCTCTTACATGTTTAATAATTACTACCTGTTACACTGCTGAAATAAGGAAACTTGTTCAGTCAAGTTGAGATAATGAGAACACTGTGTTTCCACACCTTGGATCTAATTATGACAATATTCCGGCATGTGCTACAGCTGCACACAGCTTAATGCTTATGGAAAACAACTTAGGGCTTATTCACACATGCAGCTGGGGAAAGGTAAAAATAGGCTGTTGAGACACGGTTTTACAGCCCCCCGTAACTGAACATAGCAGCTGTAAAGAGTTGTACACATGCTACCTGCAAAAATTATACCCTCTTTAAGGATCGGTGGCCAGTACCACTGTCGATCGTGACCCATTCAAGTGAATAGCAACAATGCACACCTGGGCTTTTCAGGTTTTAACAGGCAGTGAGGAGGCAACATAGCACCTCTCAGCTGCCTGGCAACAACCCTCTGGAAAACGATCCACTGTAAAACACTTTTCAGAGGGGCAGCAAGGGCTCCCACCAGTGTAAATGAGCTATGTCTCCATGATTGAGCTCTGTCAAGGGTGAATTGAAGTGCAGTGTTGAATGGCTGCTCAATCCTTTCAATCCCCTTCACACTTGGCTGGTCCATTGTAGTGCATTGCCACATGTAGGATACTGTATGGTATTTCACATGGTAATGGGTGTTGCATTGGGGCAGTCTGTTGGTCTGGTAAGGGATCAAAATCAAGGCCTGCACTTTTGTTTTTAATGTTGTGCACCCCAACACACGTCACATGTGTTGTGGTGTACTGCTGCATGGACCTGTTGGCATCTACAGTACTTGTGAATTGATCTGTCATTATAAATTAGTGGCATTGCAATGTACCACACAAAGTGCTGTATTGCAGTAATGTATATTAACACAGATGTAATCTTTTAAGGTATTAAAAATACACCACAGTCCAATTTCATGTGAGAACCTCAGCAGGGGGTTCCCGCGATTAGCTGCGAAAAACAGCCCTATTGAAAGCTTCTGCAGCTAATTGTGCGAACTCGATGCAATCGCTCACGCAGTGATCACATGCGAGTGATCGGTCCTGGACGCAGACTGCCTGTTTTCAGGGCTGATCACTCACATGTAAATGCTCATGCAATGATCACATGTGAGTGATCAGTCCTGAAAACAGGCAGTCTGCGTCCAGGACTGATCACTCGCATGTGATCACTGCGTGAGCGATTACATGCGAGTGGGACTCTGACAGGTCTGTCTTAGCACAGTGAGAGCAGACAGACCTGTCATCCGCCTGCTCAGCAGGGATCAGCGGAGCAAACCCTCGCTGAACAAAGCGGAGTCCACCGGGCGGACCGCCCATATGAAAGGACCATTAAGGTCAAAACTCTAAATCAGCTGGAAAACTTTACGAGGCCCCATGTGTGTTGTAATTACATGTTTAGGCCTCATACACATGGGCGTTTTTTAGTGCCGCGTTTTTTACAGCTCTACATGTTATTCAATGGCCCCATAAAAACGTCAACATTTTTGAGCTGTAGATGGCGTTGGCGTTAGTAAGCTGAAAGTAGAACCCATGGCCAGCGCGTTCTGAGGCTGTAACGTTTTGGCGTTTTTGATGCTGAGCCGGCAAAACGCTAACTAACGTCGTACCGGCGTTGTTAGGTTAAAAAAATGCCTATTGACGCCGACGCTCACTAACGCACATTAACACCGCTGCAAAACGCCGGAAAAAAAAATGTTGATTTTTACCCTGACGTCGGGCCCGACATTTTGCTTATTTTTTTTTTTTATATGCCTGTGTATATGAGGCCTTAAAGTGAAATGGTCATCCAGATATGATTTATGCTCCTTAACCACTTCACGCAAATTGGAGTATACATACATATATATATATATATATATATATATATATATATATATATATATATATATGGTGGGGTGTAGCCAGCAGCTATAGGCTATACCCCAGTACCGTTTTTTAGAGCGGGCGGTCGGCTATCTGGCAATAATGGCCGATCCGGCTCTGGAGCCGCTCGGCCATTATCCCAGGCAGTGGGAGGGACACCCCCCCACCACTCTTCCCCGTCCTCCTGTCCCATCGAGAGACCGGTGTGTCCATCCGGCACATCAGCCGGCTGTGTGGAGTCCTGATAGAAGCCGGAATCAATGGCGACGATTAAAAAAAAAAAAAAAATGACAGTATTCAGAATCGCCATTTTTGGCGATCTGAATACTTTAAAGTGCAAAGGAGGAATCCCCGATCCCTCCATAAAGAGTACCTGTCACCACATATTACATCCACTTTAAGGCCTCATACAGACGGACGTTTTTTGACGCCACGTTTTTAAGTGTTTTTTCAGCTCTCCATGTTATTCAATGGCCCCATAAAAAAACCAACGTTTTTGAGCTGTAGATGGCGTCGGCGTTAGTGAGCTGAAAGTAGAACCCACGGCCAGCACGTTCCGAGGCTGTAGCATTTTGGCATTTTTGACTCTGAGCCTGCAAAACGCTCACTAACGCGCATTAACGCCATAGCGACGTTAACCGGTGTTTTTAGCGGCGGCATTTTCAGGTTAAAAAATAGCAGAGGAATGTTTTATTTAAAAACTGCTTGTTGACGCCGCCGCTCATTAACGCCGATGCAAAACGCAGACGAAATTGAGTTTTTGACACCAATTTTCCCCTCACGTCGCGCTCGACGTTAAACTTATTTTTTTTTAATACGCCCGTGTGTATGAGGCCTAAGGCTTCACAGCCGGTTTTCTAATTTGCATGCGCAAGTCGCGCAGTGCTTTCTGAATGGCCCCATTGTTTTCTGGGACACACGCAGGTCCCAGAAGGCAGCTGGGGGGAAGGAGGAGGGGCTCGAGCCAGAAGTGGAAATTCCGTACTTCACCGCGGCAAGGTTGGGACGGAAGTACACCTTTGTACTTCAAAAAAGGTAAGAAAAAATATATATATCCAAAAACGAGGGGGGTGGGGTGGTCTTTGGTTTAAGACCAAGTTGTATAGTTGGGTGGAAATCTGCTTTAGGGAGACACTGTAACTGAAAAAGTGACAGAGTCTGTGTAAAGGGCCTCCCCAATCCATTGATACTCACATTGACAGCAGTTAACACTAAAATCCTGGCTGTCAGCTGGTGTGGAACACTAAAGAGAGTGGTGCCATCCTTACAACAGCAGCTTGTAGGCAGGTTGCCTATTGCAGTTTAGTGAAGTGCTACCCCAATCGGGAGGGTTAGAGTTAACTATGTTTCCCAAGTTTTTCTTGGCGGCCTTCCTGGGTCCAACCCACTGGTCCTGTGTCATTATAAAAAGGGACAGGGGTCCGGATCCTAGGGTTGTCATCTTCACTGCTGATGCTCTTGCCGGAGTCCATCCTGCCAGTCTGCTGTGCCATGCTGAGATCATAATTCCTGCTGGTGAAAGTCTGGCTTCAGGAGCCAGGGGGATTGCTGGGACTCCGCCCTGAAGACACCAGCTACTGGATACTTCAAACATGGACTTTGCCAGATATGGACCCTTACCTCTGCAGTTACACTGGGTCAGGCACAAGCCAGCCTGAGTTAGGGACTAGGTTAGGAAAGAACTGTGTTATTTTCATCTGTAATGCTCAAGTTATTCAAGTAAATTGTTGAAACTTTGTCTTTGCCTGGTCTGAAGTTACTAAAGAAGTGTAATACAAGCAACCAGCACTCGTAGTCTACAGCTTGGTTCAGTTAAAGCACATTGGGGTATGAAGGCAGCTTCATAAGAGTTAACACAATATGGAGTACAAGCAAGTGGTTACCAATAGCAACAAAGGTTTCACAAGCAGCTTTTCGTGAAGTGTGTGCCTGTGGCAGATGGGACAGCTTCTTGCAGGGAGAGATTTGGTGTCAGCACTCTCTTCGTGAGGAGGGGAACATAGAGGAAGTGTCACCCGCCTACTCTAAAGCTGCTACAGTTTTAGCAATCGTACTCAAGTGGTGAAAATGTTGAGAACTGGTGAAGACATAGCAATAATGTAATAAAGCATGGTGTGGGCTAAAGAACAGGGTGTTCGATTTATCCTTAATGAATATCATAATAAAGTAAGCATAATACTGAAGAGCATCACGTATTGTTTCTCCACTGCATACATGGTAAGGTGAACATGCATAGATCCTGTAGAAAACACTGCAGCAGTAGTGTTCTGGTTACTACTAAGGTTTGGGGAGCACCCAAATTTGCAGGATGTTCAGCGGGTGTTCGCCCTGCCAAACGCCCCGCAATGCACTGTGTTGCACAGTGCATTCTGTGCCCTGATTGGACAAAGCTTTGCCCAATCAGGGTGCAGTAAAAGCTGGTTGTTAGGGTGCCAGTCCGGGAAGCGGGCCACGGTGTTCTTAACGACCGAAGAGTCATCAGCTGTCAATGGGCTTCCCTGCTGACAGCTGAATAAAAAAAAAAACATTTGCCGGTAAAAAAATAGTAACAAAAAACCTGTGGCAGAAGAGGCATTCAGCGGTCAGCCGTCAATGAATGCGGAATGGCTTTTAGTTTTCGGGTTCAGGCGGATGGTGTGATCGACAATGGATTTACATCTGGGGGGCACTTTTTTATTTTTTAATAAAGGAGTTATCAAAAACTGTCTCTGTGTTTTTATTACTTTTTGACACTTTGTTGGTGAATAGGTAGGAATACTATATACCCCATACTCATTCACATGGAGGGGCGGGATTTGGGGGCCCCCTTCTTAAAGGGGGCTTCCAAATTCCAATAAGCCCACTTGTCCACAGACCCCCTACAACCATAGCCCAAAGTTGTGGGGAAGAGACTCTTGTCCATACTGGGGGGTGGAACCCCACGCCATTGTTTTCTTTATTTTTTTTAAATAGTCGGGTGCTGGCAATTGCAATGTGATTTGATGCTTTTTTTTCTTTAGTCATTTTTGCTGTAGCACATTCTATACATGCTACAAATGTGCCACTTTACAGGCAGACTAAGGGGACCCCCCAGGTACTATATTTAAAAGAATTTTTCATTTTTACTCTTGAACTTTAACCACTTGAATACAGGACGTTTATACCCCCTTCCTGCCCAGACCAATTTTCAGCGCTCTCACACTTTGAATGACAATTACTCTCTCATGCTACACTGCACCCAAACAAAATTTGTGTCATTTTTTTCACACAAATAGAGCTTTCTTTGATTTTTTTTAACAAAAAAAAAAGTTTTAAAAGCGTGAAAAAAGTTAATATAGCGTTTTTTATTTTTTGGGTCTCGAAGAATTTATGGTGGTTTTCTTTCGAGATAAACACACTTTTTTTACTGTGTTTAAAACAAACCCACGTCACATCGTACTCTCTCATTAACAGTAAGTTTCACACTCTCGCGACTTTTAACCAGACCCGTCCTTCCCCCATATTTGCAGGACATAAGTTCACCAATTTCAAGTTCTCATTTTTACTTTTTAAGAAAATTTATATCATGGACCCCCCAGGGGAATCAGACGGAC
>BLSH010042314.1:1230779-1241812 GCA_018402905.1 Glandirana rugosa | reverse complement strand
AGTCCCACTCGGGGGGGGGGGGGGGGTGCTAGACCATGACAAACATGGCCCTGTCCATACTTTTTTGATAAGTGTTGCTGCCATCAATTTCAAAATCTCACTTACTTTTTTTTTTAAGTTTAAACATTTGGTGTGTTTTTTATTGTGAATAAAATGAGATTCGCAAATCATTGCATTGTGTATTTATGTAGATTTAACACAGCGTCCCAATTCTTTTGGAATTGGGTATTTTAAATGCATATATAATCTCATAAGATTCTTGTTGAAGTGAATGGTATGACTAAATAGTTATCTGGTGATCTTGCACTGAAGATACATGTTTAGGCACTTCCTATTATGCGGTGACAACTTTTTCTTGCATGCTTGCATCGCTACTCTGTCAGGTTGTCCTGAGGGAGACTACAAGGGGCTGTTCCAGCACACACTGCACAGTCATGTTCCACTTTTGTCACCTTCAGGAAGCCAGTCCAGAGCTCCACAGCTGATATTGGAGCAAGTACAGATAGACAGGAAGTGTCTAAAAGAGGATGGTAGAGACCAGCAGCACTGAGGTGCATAAAAGCATGAAAAAGTGAAAACCGTGTTTTTGCAAAAAAGGAAATTGTGCTTTAGCGAACTATCTAAATGTTCACCAACTGGAGTTTACACCTACTTTAACCACTTACCGCGCCATAGCAGAAAGATGGCTACAGAGCAGCTGTTCTGGGAGGGTGTCCACGTACGTCCTCCTAGAACGCATCTCCCTTGCGCCCCCTCAGGCCCTTTACTATGTGATCAATTGTGTCCAATCACAGCTGATCACTTGTGAACAAACTTGCTGATCATCAGCATTCCTTTCCCCACGCACTGTCACAGCGTGAGAAAAGAAAAGCCAGTAACCGGTAAGTGCGACAGGGGACATTTACACATATAACTAGGGCACTGATCATCAGTGCAGCTCCAACAGTGCCAATGAGTTCCCATCAGTGCAGGCTATCAGTGGCCATCAGTGAAGCATATCAGTGCCACCTATCAGTGCCCCCTCATCAGTACAGCTTATCAGTGCCCATCAGTGCAGCCTCATCAGTGTGCATCAGTGCAGCCTCATCAGTGCCCATCAGTGCAGCCTCATCAGTGCACATCAGTGATGAAGAAAAATGACTTGTTTGCACAATTTTATAACAAAAACTAAGAAAAACCTTTTTTTTCAAAATGTTCTTGTCTTTTTTCATTTGTTTAGCAAAAAATAAAAAAAACCCAGTGGTGATTAAATACCACCAAAAGAAAGCTATATTTGTGTGAAAAAATTATAAAAATTTCATATGGATACAGTGTTACATTACCGTGCAATTGTTATTCAAAGTGTGACAGCGCTGAAAGCTGAAAATTGGCTTAGGCAGGAAGAGGGTGAAAGTGCCCATTATTGAAGTGGTTAGGGTAGAATTGCAATAATAACTGAAAATATACTGAACTTTTCTTTACCTTGAAAATTCTCGAGTGACTAAAGGCCCGTGCACATCATGCGAAATTCGTACAGGAATATTCGTACGACGATCGGTTGTCCGAAATTCTTACCGTTAGTATGGTCCTTTCGACAGCTAATTCTGACGTTTCGAACGACAGAAGCTGGATGTGCAGACTATAAAGTTTTTGTCGGATGTGACCACATAAATCGTACAATTAGTACGGTTTTCATCCGAAAAAAACCCCATAAGAGCAAGACTATGTATGCTTGGATATGGAAAAATGCATACAAAGCTATTTAACACATTACGTCACTTCTGATGTTGAATTCGATTCTACGAAAATTTTGTGCGCTGTTAGTAACCTTTTCCCTGTCGACATGAGACAAGCATCCAACAAAAAACGGAAGTTCGGTCGTCCAAAAAGCGAAGCGTGTGTACGAGGCTTTATTCAACTCATACATGCAGTGGATTATTTGTTATATTATTAGGTTACATTATTCATGGCTAAATCTGTTTGCATTAGTGTAAAGCAGGCCATACACAGATTTTTTTTCAGTCTCTGGACTGAAAAGATTCCTCCATGCACACTATATAGTGAGGATGGGCGTATCTTCCATTGTGGCTATTGTACTCTGACAGCCAGCACCCACAGCTTTCGGACTACCCGAACAGTGGTTGCAGCTGATTGGATGCAGTTGCTGTTTGGCGGACAATTTTCCACCTGACCATTTTACTAGCTCTAACGGCCCTCTAATTGCTGGAACCCTATATGATACTAAAGCAAATTGGCGAGTTGGTATCGGTGGGCCAGAGCCCCCTATTCTGTTACAGTGAAGCAGTTTATTGGGTGCCAAAGGTACATTTCTTTAGAATGTTTAATCTTTATCAACCAACGGGCTATGCTATCATAAAATTCATTTCCCAGTGTACTGCAAGTATATTCGGTATAGTAATCATGATTGCTTAGCATCTAGCACCAAATACACGTTATTAAATACATTCCTGGTCAATGAAAAGAAAGATCAACCATTTCAGAGCTGCAAACCAACATAAAACAGGTAAAGTATCCTGACAGCTGGAGATAAAAATCAGCTACATTTCTGCGCTTACACAAGAAAAACAAACACAAAAGGTAGAACATTCTGAAAAAGAAAGATAAGACAGTAAATAAATGCAGACAGAAAAATGAGTTTTCAACATTAAAGCTATTAGAGTAATCCAGCAAAGTGATTGGCTTTGGGAAAGCGGTGGTATGCATTTTATACTATATCAGATGAAATGTAAATAGACAACTCATTTTCTATACTCTCTCTTTATGATGAATGAACTCTAAATATAGAAAGAAGTTCCTGTAATGGTTTGTCCCTAGGCATGGAGCAGGCGGGGTGCTGGATTACATTACACAGCTTACCTGTGGTCTCAGCTTCTCCTGGTCTTGCAGTTCCACCTCCTGGATGTTTGCAGAAATAGAAGATGTCAGCAGAGATGTCTAACTTATCAACTCCTTTCCACCTGATTTAACTTCAGACATGTCACGAATGCTTTGAGTGTGGTATGAAATGTGCACCAAGGTTCAGATGTAATTTACTGCTGGCAGAAGCCTCTCAGGATGAATTAGAAATAATTCCTTTGATTCCAGAGGACCTGACATGCATCACATGGCTCAGAGCAAAGTGATTACATGTAGCGGAATGATGCTGATGGTTCTCTCCTCATGCAGGCAGATGGCACTTTTTTCTCAGGGATGGTAGTTAACCTCAGCAGCCAGTGACTGTGGGGTCCAGTCCTGAACGCTTGGTGATGTGCAGCTTAGTCACTTCCTCAGCACAGGTTGGATGTATGCCCACTGTGCTCATTAGCTGATGGTAGGTGGCACCACATCTGCAAAACAAAGACATGTCTGGGTATATAGTATTATACTCATGTGGATCTATGTATATTGCTTGGGTCAATCTAAAAACATTTGCTGCCCATTCCCTGCATCTATTACCCAAGCAAATAGTGGCAAGTGTTGAACAATGCAACAGGTGAGCAACAAAGGACGAATGTATGTCTGCTTAATCTTCCAAATATATATGACCTGAGCAATCTCAGCTGTGGAAGCAAATCACTGTAGTTAGTCACTGCCACTAGGTCTTCTAGGCCCTGTGACAAATGGCTACCCTTATGTATAGTTACCAATGGCCTTACTGCCATTCACAGAACAATTTGTATTTTTTTTTTCTTCAATACAAGACCAGGTGGAGAGGCAGGGTGGTGACATCACAACTTCCACATCATCCAATTAAAGAACGCCTTGTATTGATTGAAGAAAATACAAGACGTTCTGTGAATGGTGGCAGTGCCAAGCAAGTGATGCCCAGTAATTACTATGCAGAAGGGCAATGAACACAGAATACTGCTACTATCACTGTGGTAGTGGCGACTACCTACAATGATGTTATTACTAAAACCAATTTTGCCTTTAGAAAAACTTTAAAATGTTTTACTTCCACTTTTTGCAGCCAAGTTGGGATAACCCCTACTTTATATTTGTTACATTGTTAGAGAAAATTGAGTACTGTCCATGATACTTTTTTTATTTGCCCTAACATACAATTTTTCAGGACAAGCTTTCAGGGGGGATCTCCCTTCTTCAAGGTCCAAGCAGTACTGATTCACAAAAGTTTTAGCAGAATGTTAAAAGAGAAATCTCTGAGGGTCAATTGCACTAATACGGCTACAATCACCTCTTACATTGTTAGAAAACTGCCACTTATATTTTTATTTGTTGACACATCCTACCTAGCTTTCTCTTTCTATGCAATGTTAGCAAGGGGGCAACTTCCTAGCATGTGACTGTAACTAAGCATACAGCCTCCTGGCTATTCATAAGCAGTGTGCGATCTAAAGGACTGCTGCCTATAACTACAAGTTTCATGAGATCTGGTGAGGTCAATAACGTGCTGCTCAATGTTCTACTTGCTGGAGGAAAGTTGCAGTGCAAGGACACTTCTTGCACCTTTCATTTGGTGGATCTGTGCTTCCTGCACCACTCTGGCTGCTTAGGCCCCTTTCACACTTATGTGATTTGTCCTGCGACTTGGGACTGCAAAGTCACATGACAAGTCGTTCCCCATGATTTCCAATGAGTACCATTTATATCTGTATGACTTCAAATCGTGCCGACGTCAAAGTAGTCCCTGCATTACTTTGGCCCAACTTTTATGCAACTTGAGGTCCATAGACTTCAATGTTAAACCCTCAAAGTTGCATGCAAATCGCACCTGAATAATATAGCTGCAATTTTTGTACTACTTCTGTATGACTTTGTAATATGTTTTCATTGTGCCAAAGATGCAACAAAGTCGTACCAAAGTCGTACTGATCTGAAATCGCAGTAAAATCATGGCAAAAAATTGCGGTAAAATCGCATCACACAAGTGTGAAAGGGGCCTTACAAATTCTCCAAACAGTTACTGGAGGAAAGAGGTAGCTGCTCTAATGCTTTTTTTGCATAGCCTCCACAGTTTTGGTCCTATTTAACCCTTTAACTCACATGTGTAAAAACACAAGGCCCGTGGACTGAATCAGGCCCACTAGGCAATTTCACGTGGCCCTTGCAACTCTCCTGCAGCTGCGGTACCCTCCTCTTCTCCGACCATACCCTGTTTTAGAAGTCAGCAGCAGAGAGGAGGACAGAACTCTGCCTACAGATCCTGTGCCTCTCTGTGCAGCCACAGCACCCCCTCATCTTCACCTTCCCTGGTCTCAGCATTCAGCAGACTCCTCTAGTTCTTCTCCAGACACCGCACTTTCTGCTTCCCAGCTCTGCCCCCTGCTTCTTCCACGCAGCAGCACAAGGTAAGGGTGGGGGGTGCACTGTGATGTAAGGGAGGGTGGGGGACTCTTGATTTCTGATGGCGGGGGGGGGGGGTTGGGGGGCATGACATCTGATGTAAGGAGGAGTTGGGTGCTCTGGACATCTGCTTATAATTACTATGAGAATAATACAAATATATGCCAGTTGAAAAGGAAGGCTGCACACAAGAAACTATATTGGAGACTCATCATACAGAACACCATGGCAGAACCATGTTCTGTCTGAGCAGTTTCCAATAAAGTACCTTGTGGAGGATACCAGCGTTGTGCAACACCCCTTTTCAGACCTGCATCATCTGCTATAGGAGTGTGAGTGGACTCTGTACCGGTCTGCACCTGCCCTTCACAGCTTAACCACTTGCCGACCTTATCGCACACATACGGCGGCAAGTTGGCTCTGCTGCGTAGATCACAGTTTATAAAAGGTGATCCGCGCTGCCGCAGTTGTGGGCGGTACATGCCCCCCGCGCGCTCCATGAGTGGGACCGCGGGTCAGGATGACTCGATGTCCGCTGGCGACCCCGCGATTGCCTGTTGGAGAGGAAGAACGGGGAACCGTCGACGTAAACACGGAGGTTCCCCATTCTGAGAGGTGGCATGACATCAGTTATCGGTATCAGTTAGATCTGTCATGCCCCTGCCAGCCCAGCCCCCATACAGTTAGAACACACACAGGGAACACAGTTGACCCCTAGATCGCCCCCTACAGGTTAACCCTTTCCCTGCCAATGACATTTATACAGCAATCAGTGTTTTTTTTAGCTGTGATTGCTGTATAAATATCAATGGTCCCAAAAAAGTGTCAAAAATGTCCGATCTGTCTGCCGCAATTCTGATAAAAATCGAAGATCACCGCCATTACTAGTAAAAAAAAAATAAAAAATAGTAAAAACGCCATAAATTAATTCTCATATTTAGTAAACGCGGCAACTTTTGCACAAACCAATCAATATATTGTGATTTTTTTTTTTACCACAAATATGTAGTAGAATATATATTGGCCTAAACTGATGGATACATTTGTTTTTTTATAAGTTTTTTCGGACATGTATTATAGCAAAAAGTAAAAAATATTGTTTATTTTTCAAAATTGTCGCTCTTTGTTTGTTTATAGCGGTGATCAGAAATGACACAGAGGTGATCAAATACCACCAAAAGAAAGCTCTATTTGTGGGGAAAAAAGGATGTCAATTTTGTTTGGGTACAACGTCGCACGACTGCGCAATTGTCAGTTAAAGCGATGCAGTGCCGAATAGAAAATTGTGCTCTGGTCAGGTAGGGGGCATATCCTTCCGGGGTTGAAGTGGTTAAAGGGGTTGTAAAAGTTCTTTTTTTTTTTTGTTTTTTTTAAATAACAAACATGTTCTTAGATTGTAAGCTCTAACGAGCAGGGCCCTCTGATTCCTCTTGCACCAAATTGTGATGTAACTACTGTCTGCCTTCATTTTTGTAAAGCGCTGCGCAAACTGCTGGCGCTATTTAAATCCTGTATAATAATAATAATGTTATACTTACTGTGACAGATAATGGTAAACACTATGCTCACATGTCAATATGGCCATAAATAAGAACACATGTAAAACATAGTGGATCATAGGTGATGTGAAATGATCACCATGACAATAGTCCCATAGAGTCCGATTTAATGGGGAGGGACGGGAAATTGCTGTAAGGGGCTGCCAGCTGAGAAGAGCAGGAATAACTCTGTAGCATGGGGAGAGAGAAAACAGCAGCGCCTCTAAGTGCAATATATCCCAGCATACCACCTTTGTTTTTATTGTTTCTAATAAACTGGGATATATTGCACTTAGAGGCGCTGCTGTTTTCTCTCTCCCCATGTTATACTTACTTCCTCTGTGCAAGGGTTTTGCACAGAGTGGCCCCGATCCTCTTCTGGGGTCCCCCAGCGGCGCTCCTGGCTCCTCTTCTCGAGTGCCCCCTCAGAGAAGCGCTTTCCCTGGGGCACTCGTGTGGGCACGCTCCTGAGTCCTGATGCCGCGTTCATTGACATAGACAGCAGGACTCGGCCCTGCCCCCCAGCTTCAGCGTCACAGGAATTGATTGACAGCAGCAGGAGCCAATGGCTCCCGCTGCTATCAATCTATCCAATGAGGACCCGGGCCAGCGGCCGGAGCTGCTGGGCTTGCCCCCATCGCTGGAATGATTGGGATCAGGTATTAGGGGGGCTCTGAGGGGGTGCATGACTACAGAATGTTTTTCACCTCAATGCATAGAATGCATTAAGGTGAAAAACCTTGAGGGTTTACAACCCCTTTAAGTCTTAAGTTACTACTAAAACCAGTAATAATCAAATGCAGAGGCAATAATTTATTATGATAAAGAGTAGATACATTTATATAGTCTTACAGATTCAACAGGCCCTATGTGGCCCATGTTGAAACTGAGTTTAACGCCCCTGCTTTAACTGCTGCCACCATAACTATTGTTGAACAGTTTGCAGCATGCGGAATAGTTTTCTCAGGCTTTACATTTATGATCACTTCAGTGACCATAAATTTACAGCTAGGTGATACCCAGGACTGTCTGTAATTATTCATTTATGGTAATGGCTGCTAAAAAACCACCGATCACAACCATTCATAAACACTGTACTGTTAACATTACTAGTGATAACACTGGCATCTTATCTTCTTGCTTATAAACTTGTAATGTAGTGTATTTTGCATATTGTTTTGCACACACTTGCAGCACAACTATCATGGGGCCTACAAAATTGGTAGCACCATCTTAAAATTTTACAGGTGTAAACGCAAAAAAATGATCGGGCCACTTAAAGTACAAAATGGGGGCAGGGCCCAAAAGCTAATCGTTAAGGAGAGGTTTTTTTTGGGAAAAGTCGTTAACTTTTCCCAATTTCTGAAACATGCATAAATAAGGGAGTCAGTTTGCGTCACTGTTTATGAACACAAAGTAGTAACAGGTCTACATGTCTGTGGGGACAGATCATTTCCTAATCTGCTGGGGCCATCTGATGTGTATGGCCATCCGCTAATATGTGAGCAATCTGTGAAGAAGGGCAAGACATACATGTAACACAGGGGTGTCAAACTCTATTTCATTGTGGGCCATATCAGCATTATGGTCATGATCAAAGGGCCGGTTGTATCTGTAAGACTAGATGTCCAGCGCGCCAGAGCACCTCCCCTCCTTACATCAGATGCCAAGAGCCCCCCCACCATCTGAAGTCAAGGGTCCTCCACCCTTCCTTACATCACAGTGGGGGTAGAGCTGGGAAGAAGAAAGTGCAGGCTCTAAAGGAGGACCAGAGGAGGGCTAAAGTCTTCTGAATGCTGAGACCAGGGGAAGGGAAGACGAGGGGGTGCTGCAGCTGCACAGAGAGGTGCAGGATCTGAAGGATAAGTTCTGTCCTCCTGTCTGCTGCCAACTGCTGAGACAGGGGGTGGTGGAGATGAAGGGAGTGCTGCAGCTGCAGGAGAGGTGTGAGGGCCACATGAAATGACCTGGAGGGACAGATTCGGCCCATGGGCCTTGTGTTGACACATGTGATGTAACAGATGTGTGATCTGTTTAAAATAGGCGAGTGCCTTTATTACTGAGTGGGGTGCAAGAAATGTGCATCCAGTACTCATTACATCTACACTTATTCTACCTCCACTTTGTTCTATCTCTTTCCACCGCACACATTCACCAGTAGGTATGTGTACTCATATAATTTAAACACAGAACTTAGTGAAGCTTTTATTTTATAATCACAACACTTTGTGAGTTTCCAAAGAAGTTAAAACATACAGCCCCCAGAACTTCTCAGTTAGACAATTGTAACTACAGGACAATCAAGATTTCATCTAGGTAAATTATTTCTTCCTTTACATCTACACGTCTTGCCAGAACTTGTCACTTGTTTTCACACACAGCACTTTAGCCTGGAAATGAGATTGCTGCCGTTTTAAATGCAGCTCCTGATCGATTGCTGAGCTATGTCATAGACTGACATATAGCTGCAGGCTGATAGGAGAGATCTAGATTGACACAGTGTTTGCAGCATATGATCAAAGACAGGTCATTGAAAATTCTGGGGCCAGACAGACTGACACAATGCTTCTAAAGTGCATGTACCTCCATTGCTGTCCTGCCAGTGACTACTAATGCAGTTTAACTTCCACATATTGATGAGTTATGCCAAAATATATTGCAAGAAATATATTGCCTAACTTAAATGTGTGTTGAAATGTATGTATACACACACATTATATATATATATATATATATATATATACACACACACATATATATATATATATATATACATATACACACACACACACACACACACACACACACACACACACACACACACACACACACACACACACACACACACACATATATAGATACATACAGTCAGGCCCATAAATATTGGGACATCGACACAAATTCTAATCTTTTTGGCTCTATACACCACCACAATGGATTTGAAATGAAACAAACAAGATGTACTTTAACTGCAGACTTTCAGAATTAATTTGAGGGTATTTACATCCAAATTAGTTTGTATATGTGCCACTTTTTAAGGGACCAAAAGTAATGGGACAATTGGCTGCTCAGCTGTTCCATGGCCAGGTGTGTGTTATTCCCTCATTATCCCATTTACAAGGAGACACACACACACACACACACACACACACACACACACACACACACATATATAGATACATACAGTCAGGCCCATAAATATTGGGACATCGACACAAATTCTAATCTTTTTGGCTCTATACACCACCACAATGGATTTGAAATGAAACAAACAAGATGTACTTTAACTGCAGACTTTCAGAATTAATTTGAGGGTATTTACATCCAAATTAGTTTGTATATGTGCCACTTTTTAAGGGACCAAAAGTAATGGGACAATTGGCTGCTCAGCTGTTCCATGGCCAGGTGTGTGTTATTCCCTCATTATCCCATTTACAAGGAGCAGATAAAAGGTCCAGAGTTCATTTCAAGTGTGCTATTTGCATTTGGAATCTGTTGCTGTCAACTCTCAATATGAGATCCAAAGAGCTGTCAGTATCAATGAAGCAAGCCATCATTAGGCTGAAAAAACAAAACAAACCCATCAGAGAGATAGCAAAAACATTAGGTGTGTCCAAATCAACTGTTTGGGACATCCTTAAAAAGAAAGAACGCACCGGGTCTTTTGGTGTTACTGAGCTCAGCAACACCAAAAGACCCGGAAGACCACGGAAAACAACTGTGGTGGATGACCGAAGAATTCTTTCCCTGGTGAAGAAAACACCCTTCACAACAGTTGGTCAGATATTAGACCGGAAGGACAAAAACTCCGTGTGGTTACCAAATGTAGAACACCACTTGGGAGACATAAGTGAGACCACTTCAGAAGAGAACTAACAACTGAAACTGTGTGTATGTGGATGGAGGACCTCTCACAAGAACTAGACTGGTTGACAACACTTCCCACAAAAGAAGTGGTCCCTTTCTTAAGAAGCCAGTAGGTGGTGTCAACAAAAGGCACCAGAAGGCCCAGAAAACCACAACGACTCGAGTCATTGTGGTTTTCTGGGCCACGCAAGAAAGAAAAATTCCTACAGGGTTTGTCAACTAAACCTGTGTGGATTACAAAAACGATAGAGAGACTACCCAAACAAAACAAAAAAGTCGGATTACTACCGAACGAAGTAACTATGACTGTCGAGAAACCTAGAGTATAACTCTCAACTGTCGTTG
>BLSH010042314.1:1189500-1217452 GCA_018402905.1 Glandirana rugosa | reverse complement strand
AAAAAAAAAAAAAAAAAAAAAAACAAGTTTGTTTTTATTAACTGCCTAGTGTCTTTCTTCCTTGAAAACATGTAGGACTGAAAACAATTGGCACCTTATTTTAGGGCAAAACTATAGCTGCCTTCAGATTACAGTGGATGCATAATGATAATGTATGATAAATTAAAGTGGTTGTACACACAAATGGCTGAAATTGATCTAGCCTCCAAGTGTTTGTTCATTAAGCAGTGCAGTGTGGTTTGTTTTGTTTCTTTCAATCCTAAATACCTTTTTTCTTTGTGCTCTTTTGTGGTCAGCTCCTCTCTCTGCTCTGTAGCTCAATCTAAGAGAGCCAAGTGAGAGGGGCCGAAATTCCCCTTCTGGTTTAGGTAAACAGTATAGTCAGTGAATGAAGGCTGGAGGAGAGGGGAGGGTCTGAGGAGAGGAGAGGGGCACTGAGATTGTGTTCTCACTACACACTACAGAGCTGACATGGAGAGGAGGGGGGAGCTGCAGAGACACACAGATGCACAGGAGAGAAGCTAGATGATGGAGGCACATATCCTGACCACGATCTCATGGCTCAGCAGCCATGATAAACATGGTCATGACCAGGCAGAATCAACCAGATACTGCAAGAGATACAAAGAGGCAAATGACTAGGCAAAAGCACTAAGCAATAGCTAGTGCCTTGAAAGGACAGGGGCATGATTTTTTTTTTTTTTGGAGAGGCGTAACAACCACCAGGAAAAGGTCAACACTGTGATAGGAGACACAAGATCAGACATTCAGAGACAACTAAATAGATTGTTGCTTACAGGAGACTTGGACACCGACAAACAAAAAGTGTCAGTCGGGCAAGATAACCCCTCCCACTCCCAGTATGCCTGACAAAGTGACAAAGCAGGATAATAGGATGATAATACACAGGGTAGGGTTATAGGATCAGATATTTATGGACAACTGAGATGTCCAAAAGCAGTCCAACACTGTCAGGACCATAGAAACCCGTTTCAAAAAAAAAAACAGAACTGGGGCTGGTTTGCGCCCAAAGCTGGCATCAGTTGAGGTCCGAACATCTACCTGGTAAAACTTAAAGCACCAGGTTACACCTGTATTTAGGGTGTAATGTCCCCGCACAAAAACAGCTCTAAGAGGTGAGAGCAGGAAAGGGGGATATCCAGGTTGGCTTCCCACCGATTAACAGGCTTGTGCACAGGGCAATCTACGTGAGCAACTCCCTGAATAAAGACCTTAAGAGCTGAGAGCTGTCCTTTGAAATGCTCAAGGCTAGATGATGATCCAGACCAGATTGGAAGAAGTGCAAAACTCGTCCCATGGAATATTCTCTGGGATGAAATCTCCTCAGCTTGCACCATTAGAAATATCTTTTCTGTATGTGCTGGTACACTTTATGAGACATGAATTTTCTAGGAGTAGCATAGGAATAGTAGCATAGTAGCAAAGGAATAACAGAGCAAGACAGATTCTTATCTCTCAGGGCCTGGGTTTTAACCTCCAAGCTGTCAAAGCCAACAACTGTGAAGTAGGATGGTAAAACAGTCCTTGAGACAGGAGGTCCACGCGATCTGGTAGAGCCCACCAGGAGTTTTGATGAGGTCCAAGTAATACATATTCCTGAGCCAGTTCAGTGAAATGAGATCCCTGGAATGCTCTTCCTCTCGATACCTTGGAGCAGACGAGTAAGAGGCTTCGGAAAAGGAAACACATAGAACAGGTTGAGTTGATCCCAGAGAGCCACCAAAGCATCTACAACCATTGCCAGAGGATCTCTGCCTCTGGAGACAAGCTTGTACTGTTTGTTGTGGAAATTGGACACTAGGTGATCCACACATAGTGTTTTCCACCTACACCTCTGGGTAAAGAGCCCATTCTCCAGCATCCAGATGTTGACCACTGAAAAAATTCACTGCTGGAACATGTAAGGTGGACATGGTAGAATCGTAACATTCCACCCAAGCCCGAATGGGATTGGCTTGCCATTGAGCTGCAACACTTCTGGCCCCTCCTTGATGGTTGGCGTATACCACTGCTGTGTCCGGTGATGAGTTGGATCATCCCCAGCTCTAGCACGTTAATGGTTAAAGGTGAACTTCCACAGGTGACCAAGTCCTCTGCATTGTAAGGATATCCAGGACCCCCTACCAGCCTGTCAGGTTGACATCCATAGTAAGGATCCTCTTGGATAACAGAAGGAGGACTTCCGACACCAGGCCAGAAACAATCTGGTCAGGGGAGACAGGTGCATAGGAAGATCCAAAGACTGAGCTTTAAGTCCTACAAAGCCAAAATGTTGAATTGCAATGGTCTGGTGTGCAACTGGGCATATAGGAATGCCTTAAAGAAGGGGGGTTCATTATCCAACTGAACAATTGGAGAGGCTGAATGGTCTTTTGGACATGGACCTTTATAGATGGAGCCAAATGTTCTCTCAGCTGGAGATCATCCAGATAATCCATAATGGGAATATCCTGTGATCAAGGCAGAGCAAGTACTGGGGCTAGCACCTTGGTGAGTATGTGAGGAGCAGAGGACAACCTAAAGGAAAGGGCTATTTATATGCCCAAATGAAAAGACCAGATAGCATTGGTGTTTTGGAAAAGATGTAGGTAGGCATCTCTGATGTCCACAGAGGCCAAGAAGTCACCTGACTGAAAAGATGACTGACCTGGTGGATTCCATATGAAATTTTTAAACCTAAATGAAGGAATTAAATATTTCAAATCCAGAATGGGCCATTGGCACCTTTTTCTTTGGGAACTATGAAAAGATTCATGTTAAAACCTGAAACCTTCTCCTTCTGGCGCATGGGCCAATAACTCCAAGAGAGACAAGTTGTACCAGGGCAGCGTGGATGTCTTCCAGATGCTGAGGCGAAGATGGCAGATTTGATATAAAGCAAGTTGATGATAGAGATTGAAATTCTAACTTGTAGCCCCTGAATACCATGTCCCTTACCCAGCATCCACGATGGATGGGATCCAGGCTGACACAAACGCCAGCACATGTCCCGTGCTTGTATATATGGAGGGTGACCTCTCACTGCAAGGAAGTTTAGCTGGTGGGTTTGAAAGACTTATAGGACCAAGGGTGACAGTGGCATTTTGGCCTGACCTTAGATTTTGAGGCTGGGATGGCCACAAAGAGGCATTCATCTTCAAGAGGCATGAGCAGTAGGCCTTTCTAGCACTGTTGTTTTGTGAACCAGCATTTTACCCAAAGGGTACTCCGCTTTAGAACATACAGAAGACGCATACTAGAGATGAGATGGGTAATATCCACAGCCTACGCTTGCATTCCTTGTTTTCTGAGTCAGCTATTAAAGATGATATTTTGACCATAAGTTCTGACATGGCAGCAGAAAATCCTCCTTGGAAGTGCAGAGGAGGGAGTCACTCTTGGAGAATTATAGGAGACTCAAGCAGGGAATAGCTCCCCGGGAAGCTGACCCTTGACAAGAGGCAATGCAAACCACCCAAATAGAGCAGTTGGTGGATTGTGATGATCGGGCATGTATCATGGCCCTGGACCTGTGGAGTGCTCTTCAGCTAGCTGACGCTCTTGCTAGTAGAAAAATGTCTTGACAATAATAAGCAGAGAAATGGGTTAATAATATCCATTCTCTAAAGACACTTAGGCACGCTGGGAGTGGGACGATGTTATTGTGCCTAACACTTTTTGTTTGCCAGTGTCGGATTCTCCTGTAAGCAGTAATATAACTCAGCTGTCTCTGAATATTTGATCCTGTGTCCCTTAATGAACTGCTGTCCCTTTTAGATTTTTTAATAAACAATCTTGTCAGTCAGTGATGTAGTACATCTGCAAACTACAGTGAAAGAAATCTGCCACTATGGGATATTACATGATTGGCACACAAATTTACAGATTTTAGCAAAGTGTCCAACAGAGCTTAAAATAATGGTCAAAGCCATAATAAGGCTAGTACAGTACATATAAAGGTCCCATTTCACCAGGCAAACATTTTTTTCCATTTTTAAAGACATGCACAGAAATAGGCATGTCTGTATTGCCCAAGTGTGGACAACTTTAGAAAGCCTCACCTTAATATAACACTGAGAGGCATCTTTTCCAGGCACAGTGAATTCTAGAGGTTTGTAGAATGCATGGAAAACCTGAGAAAAAAAAAGTATTGATACAACATACGTCAAAAACTGACAAAAGATGACAAAGTGAAATATATAAATAACTGTATACATAGAAAATAGAGAAGTGATAGTATTTCTTATACAGTATATATACTGTAGGTTAAAAAAAGAATAACATATAATTGAAGAAGTAATGTACACAAATTATACTAATCATAGTTAGCTATTAGACCCCTACATAGAGTCTGACAGTTAATTTGTCAATAGCTTATTTCAGAATATACATAATAATTCATATATTTAAAGTGGTTGTAAAGTCAGAAGGTTTTTATCTTGATGCATTCTATGAGCCCCATCTAGATCCAGTGATGTTGTAGGAGTGTATTGGGACTCCACTCCCCACTGGCTGAGACAGCAGCGCGCTCCCGCTGCTGTCAAAGTCAGCCAATGAGGAGAGAAAGGGGGCCGGGCCGCGGCTCCATGTCTGAAAGGACACAGGGAGCTGCAGCTTGGCTCAGGTACCCCCATAGCAAGCTGCTTGCTGTGGGGGAACTCAACAGGAGGGAGGAGCACTGAAGAGGGACCAGAGAAAAGGAGGATCCAGGCTGCTCTATGCAAATGCACTGCACACAGCAGATAAGTATGACATGTTTGTTATTTTTAACTAAAAAAAACAAGACTTTAGTACCACTTTAATATAAAGGCCGCATAATGTAGATATAAAGTGCCCACCTTCTGTCCATCATTTCATAGAAGACTTACAAACCAATACAGAGTCCAAGTCCACAGAGGCCAGGCAGTGCAAATAAGGATTTTTATTTTACAGAGGTACAGGGCTAGATATAGCTGTTTGCAAAAAAAGCTGAATCTATGGTGACAATTTTTTCTTTTTCTAGCCTAGCAGCCTAACTACAATTGGTAAAAGACCCACAACATTCCCAATATAACACACCGCCAGCTGTTACATTAAGGCTGGATTTACACCAGTCCGGTGCGAATTCCAGCCTGTCTGCTACCGAGAAGGGGTGGAGCTGCTATTGGCGGCTCCCGTCCGTTCTCACAGAGCAGCAGCTGCAGGGGGGGGAGGGGCCGTGAGCAGGGGAAAATATCCCCGTTCAGTGCGGAGCGCATCTCCGTGTTAGATGCGCTCCCATTGAACACAATGGGCTGGGTATTCCCACCGCATTGCACACGTTTTCTGTGCAATGCGGACTGCGAATGCACCTCACATATGTGAACTGGACACCTTGAAAACAATGTGTTTTCAAGTGCCCTGCGAATTGGATGCGGTTTAAGCCGCATCCAATTCGCATAGGTGTGAACCCAGCCTTAGAGTAATTGACTGCATATTGCAGAGACAATTCTTTCTCATGTGACTTAGAAATGTTTCAATAATAAAGCCTCAAAGGGGTTGTAAAGTCAGAAGGTATTTTATCTTAATGTCTTCTATGCATTGAGATAAAAAGACTTCTGTGTGCAGCAGCCCCCCTCAGTCCCCTTAATACTTGCTGGAGCCCCATCTCTGTCCAGCGATGTCCACTAGTGTCTCGGCCATGTGGGACTCTCCCTCCTTATTGGCTGAGACACAGCAGTGGTGCCAATGGATCCTGCTGCTGTCAAAGTCAGCCAATCAGGAGAGAGAAGGGCGGGGCCGAACAGTAGCTCCGTGTCTGAATGGACACACGGAGCTGCAGCCTGGCTTGGGTGCCCCCATTGTAAGCTGCTTGCTGTGGGGGCACTCAACAGGGGGGAGAGGCCAGGAGCACAGAAGAGGCACCCGAGAAGAGGAGGATCTGGGCTGCTCTATGCAAATCCACTGCAACAAGCCAGGTAAGTATAACATATTTGTTATTATTTATATAGAAAAACAAATGAAACTTTACAATCACTTTGAGATGGCACATAGCATAGAATAACAGGATCCACAGCCAAGTTAGAAATTGTTTAAATATTTTAGCGCTATAAACATACAAAATATAGAAGATACTACAAAAGGATGGAATAAAGTGTTATTCAGAGAAATGCCAGTTTACTGGGAAATGACTAAGAAAATAAAAATGCTCCTTTTAATTGATCAGTGGCTGCATTCTTGTGATGAAAACTGATAAAATAATATTAGAACTATCGACTATGGTTAGGTACGAAAAAAGCATATCACTCCTCACTTCACCGAAAATTCAGAACATGAAAACCACATTAGATGTTCTTTGTACTTTGAAGGTAACTCTAAAGTGATAAGGCAATTTCTGGTTCATTGACAAAATAGGAATCTGCAAGAATTAGCCTGTGGATAGTCAAGAGTGCAATGCTGCTACAGGCAGCATAATTCCCCACCAACCTTTGACTCAACATTTTATACTGTGTCCTACACATTTTGCCTGAGGTTCCAGGCTGATCTGGTTAGTCTCATTTTGGTTGTCTAGAAAAAAACGTCACAAAGCCCCTGCAGCAATTGCTCAGTCACAGGCTGTATCCATGTGTCAATCAAGCAGTTGAAAGAGGAAGGGGGGCCGGATAGATGACATTTTTGTCATATGTAACCTCGCAGGTGGTGTTAACTCACTTAAAGATTAATGAGCAATTCATAACATAAGTGGAAAATATGATAATAGCAGTACTGCCAGCATTCATCCCTGTAAATACAGTCAGCTGCTGAATCTTAGGACATTTATCCCCAACATCTGCTGTGATACATCGCAAGATAGAATTTCAGGGCAGATGAGCACTGCTGATGCCTTTTTAAACACTAAATAACTTTTAGCAATGCCAGGAAAAGGCATATTTAAATATGCCCATCTCTTAAGTTATTTCCACTCAGAAGAAAGTAGAGCTAACTCTATACCAATCAGAAATAATTAGTTATACAAGCAGCATTTTCAACTAAGCAACTACAAATGTAAAAGATAAATTCACTTTGGAACATGTTACATGTTCCACCCGTATTTCGGTTGGAACATGTAACATGTTTCAGCTCCTGCCACCTCTCCCTCTGATCCTCCCGTGACAGCAGGCAGGGGCCTGCCCACACAGTCGCATCATTCATCTGCCACTGTGGCACATGGCTTGCACAGCCCTTGTAGTTCATTCACAACCTTGTGGCTTTCAAACCGACAGCCTGTATGAAGGTATGGGCTAAAGGCTGCAGGGCGTGTTTGCAGAAGCCTGGCATTGCATCCATCATCCATTGATCACGGGTGCAATGCTTTCCAGGCTCATGCAGAAAAGATAATAAATAATCATTTTTTTTTTTTACGTGCATTTTTTTATTTTTATCCTAAAAGGTGAACTTATTATTTAAACAACTGTAGCTATATAACACATTATTGATATTATGAAAAAGAAAATGTACAGAAGTTTGAAAGTTAAATAAAAAATGAAGTCAGGGGCATGGTCTTGTGAAGGTGAAGTGAGGTCGTTAGTCTGGCTGGACACTACACCTAGAGGCTCTCCAACACGTCAAAGTAACGAGAAGACACCTGGACTGGGACTCCCCAACCGCAGTTCCTTGGTGGAGGATGTCTTCATTGCCTGTACTCCAAGCTCTTTCAAGGCACAGGATTCCAAAATAGTATTTGTTGTAGTCGGGGACCAATACTCCAGGACACTACAGATGGCCTCTCCCCTCAGAGACCCTTTCCCCTCCTCCCTTACAGGTGAGGGTCCCAGAAACCTGCTGTCTCAGGAATTCACAGGTAGTTGCCTGCTACTTTCATTATCTGGTGCTGGAGCCCCCTGATTGGCCTCAACAGTTGGATACAGACTGACCACAGACTGTCATACACTACTTCCAAAGCTTTCCTGGACACGCTTACTACTAAGCATGATGTGCAATCCTTTGCCACTGTGATGTAACAAGTGATCCAGGAGACGTTTCAAGAGCTGAAGGATGCCATGCATCAGCTTACTACAAGTGTTGCTCTCCCTCAACCTGGACCAAGATGACCTCAAAAATGGGAGTCACAGAAACTATGTGAAGCTAAGGGGTATGCCAGAAGCCACCTCCAATAGAGATCTAAGCACCACAGTGACCACCATCCTGAACAGGGTTCTGGACAGGGAACCGAACACAGACTTAGACCTTGATAGAGTATATAGAATCCAAGGGCCTGTGCCCTCCTGTCACTGACTGACCCTGGGACACCCTAGGTAGGGTATACTTTACAATATCAAGCAGGAAATCCTCCAAAGAATCTGTCAGCTGGGTTCAATTCATTTTTATGGTGTATCTATCCAAATTCTACCAGATCTCTCCTGGAGGACACTGCAGATGATGAGCTGCCTTAAACGTCTACTAGAGAAAATTTCCGAGATATGTCCACCAGGCAGTCGCTTCTTGATTGGGCTCCACGTTTAAAAGGTACAGTATCTGAGTATATATACAGACCAAGTTGACTTTTTGCCCACAAGAGAGATGAGGGATAATACCACAAGTCCTTGAGGTAATCCATCTGGAACACACTAACAGAATTCCTCTGTTTGCTATCAACTGATGAAGACAAGGTGCTTGGATAGATTGCCACCTTTTGAAGGCACCCTGGCCCTTTTGGATGTGAAAGATGATATATGCAAATGGATTGCTTCTATATACTTGAATGCCACTGCAACAGTTTGTGCTAATGAGGCGGTTTCCCCTTGCCAACGGTATGTGGCAAGGGTGACCACTGACACCCCTTATATTCATTCTAACATTAGAATTCTTCTTGCGCCATGTACGCTAGAATCCTGACATCAAAGGCTTTCTCACAAGACTCAGACACCAGAAAGGAATGACTTTTCCTAATCTCCTAACTGAATTACACAAATATCAGTAATTGTGCAATTTTAACCACCTCCTGCCTGGCCTATAATACAGACGGATAGGAGCAGCATTATCCCAGGAGGACATCATATGACGTCCTCCCACTCATGAGCACCCTAGGGGGCGTGCATCTGTGCAATCTGTCATAGAGAGATTGTTGTACCGGGCCAGCCCTGGCACCATATGGTCGCTGTAACCAATCACAGTGGTCACATGTCAGTTGTATACAATGGCTTTTATTCATAGCCATTCATTTTGTACTATTGTGATCTCTGTGATTGGTGACAGTGATCAAATGGTACAGGGACCAATCACAGCAGACCTGTACCATGCGATAGCTGTGGCCAATCACAGCTATCACAATAGTACACAATGGCACATGAATGGATGGCATTCATAAAAATGAATGCTTATAACAGTGATCATTGTTGTAATTAACAATAACCAGGATCCAGAACCTCCCCAGAGGTTGCCCTATGGTGACACTGTACCGTTCTGGTCACAATATGTAAAACTATTTTTTTTAAAAATGTCTTGCTTTCCAAAAAATTGTGACAAAAAAATGACAACTTAAAAAAAAACTCATCATGCCTCTTACTAATATAATACCTTAGGGTGTCTACTTTCCAAAAAGGTTTTTGTTGAGGGTTTGTAGTGTACTATAAACTTTCAACACAATTGGTTTTCAGTAGCTGTACTTTTATTGTATATGCTACTGACATACAGATATATATATTGTTTTGATACATTATTTGTGAGAGGACGTTTTGAATATGTTGGTAGCGCAGCAGTTATATATTTTTTTTGTTTTAGATCGTCATAATGCTATAAACAGCAGCATGTATGGCTCTACGTGTTTTGCACCTAGCAACACTGCTTTCTTAGCACGGTAGAAGCTCAGAAGCACTATACACAAGAATCTACAATAAAAAAATGTATACAGGCGCATCTCAAAAAATTTGAATATTATCAAAAAGTTAATTTATTTCATTAGCTCAATTCAAAAAGTGAAACTCATATATTGTATATATACATTGCACATAGAGTGATATATTTTAAGCATTTCTTTCTTTTAGTTTGATGATTATGGCTTACAGCTAGTGAAAACCCAAAATTCAGTATCTCAGAAAATTAGAATATTACATAAGGCCAATAAAAAAAATGATTTTTCATTCAGAAATGTTGGCTTACTGAAAAGTATGCCAATATACAGTGTAGTATGCACTCAATACTTGGTTTGGGCTCCTTTTGCATGAATTACAGCATGAAGGTGATCAGCCTGTGGAACTGCTGAGGTGTTATGAAAGCTCAGGTTGCTTTGATACGGCCTTCAGCTCGTTTGCATTGTTGGGTCTGGTGTCTCATCTTCTTCTTGACAATATCCCACAGATTCTCTATGGGGTTTAGGTCAGGCAAGTTTGCTGCCCAATCAAGTACAGTGATACCATGATCATTAAACCAGGTATGGGTACTTTTGGCAGTGTGGGCAGGTGCTAAGACTGGCTGGAAAATGAGATCATCTCCATAAAGCTGGTCAGCAGAGGAAAGCATGAAGTGCTCTAGAATTTCCTGGAAGAGAGCTGCACTTTTGGACTTGATAAAACACAGTGGACCAACACCAGCGCAAGGACATGCCTTCCCAGATCATCACTGACTGTGGAAACTTCACACAGGACCTAATGCAACTTGGATTCTGTGCCTTTTCACTTATCCTCCAGACTCTGGGACCTCGATTTCTGAATGAAATGCAAAATTTACTTTAATGCAGAAAGAGAACTTTGAACCACTGAGCAACAGTTCAGTCCTTAGCCCAGGTAAGACACTTCTGATGTTGCCCATGTCCTGGATACATCTGTGTGTGGTGGCTCTTGAAGCACTGACACCAGCCATAGTCCACTCCTTGTGGATCTCCCCCAAATTCTTGAGTGGTCTTTGCATCACAATCGTCTCACAGCTGCAGTTATCCATGTTGCTTGTGCACCTTTTTCTACCACACTTTTTCCTTCCACCCAACTTTCCATTAATATGCTTGAATACAGCACTCTGTGAACAGCCAGCTTCTTTAGCAATGGCCTTGTAGCAATGACTGTCTTCTGGACAACTAAGAAGTCAGCAGTCTTCCCTATGATTGTATAACCTACTGAACCTGACTGAGAGACCATTTAAAGGCTCATGAAACATTTACAGGTGTTTTGAATTAAAGTGTATGTAAACCCGATTCATGAAATTTGAGCTGGGCACATCTATCTGCAGAGTTTTCTTTTCTCTCTCCAAAGCCCTGTGTCTCATAGCTCTGTCCTGCACTATTCCTCTGTTATCAGCCTGATAACTTTGACAAGCTCTCTGAGGCCCGGAGATAGACCTGTGTGTCAGGAGAGGTTGCTATAAATAGATTAGCAGACTGCCTCACGATTCACAGGCAACGTCTGCATGTGTGGGGAGGGGGTGTGTGCCTTTCCTCCAATCAGCTGTCTCACAGTGTCCAGCAATATAACCCCTCCTAGAGGGGAATGAGGAAGTGAAAATTCTAACAGAATGTGCACTTTCTAAACAGTATATAAATGTGAAGAGAGCATATATACATGTAATACTTATATAGGGAAATTTGTTTCATCTATATGCATCATCCGAGGTTGTTGACTTCACTTGATATATGTGAGGGTTTACATCCACTTTAATTAGCTGCTTAGGGTATGACACCATAAGTCTACAATATTGAACTCTTTCAGAATATTGTAATTTTCTGAGATACTGAATTTTGGGTTTTCACTAGCTGTAAGCTATAATTAAAAATTAAAAGAACGAAACACTTGAAATATATCACTGTGTATAATTAATCTATATGAGTTTTACTTTTTGAATTGAATTACTGAAATAAATTAACTTTTTGATGATATTCAAATTTTTTGAGATGCACCTGTATATGGAGATATAATTATATACAAACATCAACTACTGTTATGTATGATCACCAATAACATCAAATCATTGTTTGTAAATACCATACTGGATACAGTCTGACCTTCCCAGGTGATCATACATAACAGTTGCTGTTATGTTGTTTGTTATGTTGTTTGCATATAATTCTACCTCTATAATTATACTTAAATTTATTGTAGATTCTTGTTTACTGTGCTCCTGGGCTTGTACCATGCTCCTGAGGAAGCAGTTTTGCTAGCTGTGAAAGCTACTGTGGATGGCATCATGAAGACATAACAATGCACATATGTCAAATGTGGTATTGATGCTTGTTAGCCATGACATCTAAAGACTGGTAGGCTGCATTTTTTATTTTTTTGGGGGGTTTAGAGAAGCTTTATGAGCCTGTTAGAAAGACTACCTTACCCAACGTGTTATAAAACACAAAGTATATTAAAATGATACCTCAATAGCATCCTCTCCATGTGATGCTAAGGCCTCCTGCTCGGACAGCCCTACACAACCATATTCTAGTGGGGTGAACACTGTAGTGGGGACCTGCAAAAACAAAGCATAGAGAAAGGGTTAGGTTCTTCAGCTGAAATGTGAACATGACATACTTACTAAGTAGCTCAGGAGGCCCGTATTTATAGCATAGAGCAGGGATATGCAATTAGCGGACCTCCATATGTTGCAGAACTACAAGTCCCATGAGGCATAGCAAGACTGACAGCCACAAGCATTACACCCAGAGGCAGAGGCATGATGGGACTTGTAGTTTTGAAACATCTGGAGGTCCGCTAATTGCATATCCCTGGCATAGAGTTTTATAGTAAACATCAAAGGGTGTCACAGTTGCATGCAGTAGTCTATTTTTTTAGCAGGATGCAAACACACATACAGCAATTATTTTTAAAATAGGTGTAGAAAAGATAAAACCACTTACGCTGTTATAATCCATTAGCTCTGTAGAGTTACTAAATAATCGTCGAGCCAAAAGTTTTCCAGCTGCGATGGCTGTGGGTGTCAGCTCTGGACGACCCTAATGCAAGAATGGAGGAAATCTTCACAACTCTTCTTGCAAAATAAACAGTGGGTCTGTCAGATATGATTTGCAAATAATGTTATCTGCTAGCGTACATGGCAGCAATACAATACCTATAAAAATACACTACCCAGATTGTTCTGCTTTCTACAAAATGCCATGCAGAATCATTCTTAAGGGGCCCTCAATTCTTCCTATTTCTCATCTAGATGGACAGAGCTGGCATATATTAAGGCAGACGGAAACACACACTGCATCCTGGCATTCAGGCAACATGGAGATTGAAGCAGCAGATAAAAGCTTGGGGTTTCTCTCCAGCGCTAATAGTAAAGCAAACATCCTTCTAAATACTGTTGTCTTAAAAAAAGACAATAGAAAAGCCACATCTTTGTTGTTTGACCATCTCTTTTGGGTTGTTCACACTCTGACGGCACGTCTGAGTGATCATTGTGTCGCCTGGTGCTGATTTGCTCTGCTATTGACTGTACTGCATCCTGAGGGAATATGTATTAGATCCTGAGGGAGTTAGAAAGTTGGTTACTTAGAAATGTATCAGTCTAGTCACTGCAACATGGTCCATGGCAGAAAGTAAAATGTTATCAGCAGAGTCCAAAAAAAAAAAAAAAAGTATACTTGAAGTCTGGTGATCCTACCCAATCTCATTCCTGGGAAGAGGCACGGCAGTCAAAATTAACCAATTACCTAAACTCCTATGTCTTTTTAGAGCTCTTGCCATTATTATTCCAAAATCGATTATTGATAACCTACAGAGGGGTGTGAATAGATTTATCTGGCAGGACAAACGTTCCAGATTCTCTAGACAAATTTTATATAAATCCCGGTCTGGGATTACCTAATCTTTGGCTATATTTTCCAGCAGCTCATTTTTCCCAGATGGCCCAGTGGAATATACCAAAATGGAAGGTCTCATGGGTGAAATTTGAAACCGATTCCATTTGCCCCTATTACCTTCCAGCTATTTTATGGTCATTGTCTATCTCTAACTATAAACTTAGCCCCTTAAATACCATTGTGTCTCAATCTTTATCCATATGGAATAGATACAAGAACAAACTTAGTCTGCTCTCTTCAGCATCCCCAAATGCATCTTTTTTGGGAGACCAGTTATTTGCCCAAGCTTTTGACTCCCCTGAAAGCTTCACATGGTAGCAAATTAATTCCCTTGTTACTCTTACAGATCTCCTGTCTGGTGGAACATTTGCCCCCTTCGATCTATTATGAACACAAAAACAAACCCCACTTCGAGAACATTACCGATATATAAAAATTAAACACTTTTATACTTTACACTACCGCCATTCTCCAACTTCACCGAGCACATACTTTGAAAAACTTTGTCGTGACTCTCCCAAGGGAAAGGGGGTAATTTCAGACCTATATAAAGCAGTGATTGCTTCCTTTTTATCCAATGAGCTCCCTTATATGAACAAGTGGGAAGCTGACTGTGACACACAATTCACTCCGGAAGATTGGGATATGTTGGATAACTTGCATAAATGCACGAAATCCTTTTCAGTTAGAAAAACTGCCTTTAAGGTAACCAGGTGGTATTATACCCCTTCTAGGCTCAAAGCCATCTATCCAGAAACCTCTGGACTATGCTTTCAGGGGTGTCCTCTAACAGGAACCTTCAAACATACATTTTGGGATTGTGAACGTCTCCTCTGTGTGGAATAAAATATCCGCCATAGCCTTATTGTTATCGGGCACACCTCTGAATCTGACAATTGCAATATGTCTTGTCGGAGCCCCTATACTGGTGTCCTTCGCAGGGAGGAGATATTAATTCATACTATATGTGTATCTACCCTATGGGCTTTTGCCCTACATTGGAAATCCCCAACAGTCCACCTCTCTTCAATACTAGATAGGGTGGATGGGGTTATGTTGATGGAGAGGATTCTATATACTTTACTGGATAAAATGCATCTATTTGATTGCAAGTGTGATGCAGGGAAGACCCACAGACATATTCTGCTGTCTTGAGCCAATATAGCACCAGAATAAGTTACCATGGGTTGTGGGTTTATTGCCCACAGACATACCTTTCTGACCCATTAGATTACTTCATGTTTTCTGAAGTTTTGCTTGATTTTCTTGTACGTTTCTGTATTGTTTTTTATACTATTATGACTCAAGATCTTATCTGTGACTTCATGTTTTCTGAAGATTTGCTTGATTTTTTTGTATGTTTCTGTATTGTTTTTTATAATATTATGACTCAAGATCTTACCTGTGACAAATGCTAATTTTTTATTATTTGTATCTTGTCATAACTATGTATATTTTATACATCTTAATAAAGAGTTTGTAAACGAAAAAATAAACAAAGTATATGCATAATAAATAAATATGAAAAAATTAGGAATATATGGCTTGTTACCCCAGGTTTAGCTCTGACTTCATTAATTCTGAATAGATTATTGTCTTAAAAGAGAGGGAGAGTGGCTGGTGTATCCTATATTGGAGGGTACTTGGGTATTCATGATGATCAGCCAGCTATTATATTGTTTATGGCTGTATGAAAGAATGTGGGATTTAGAAGGCAAGGCGATGAATGTATATTGTTTTTGTTTTTTTTTGTCTTATTTTAGTGTTTGGTATATTTATATAGATTTTTTTTCTTATATAAGAATGATTTAAGATGTTATTTGGATCATTACATTTCTGGAAGGTTAATAATTATATTGATATTTAATTGTAATGGAGAGATTGAATTGCAGGATTGTTGCTATTGTAAAAGAAATGTCTAAAAACGAATAAAAATGATTGCAGATAAAAAAAAAGCATAATAAAACTGTCAACCTAACAAATTGAAAATATCACACAGGATAATTACCTAATTCAGTTTAATTATTCACATGCGTGGTCTAAAAGGCAAAGGCCCTAAATGTATTTGAAAGCATGGTTGTAGGACAGCAGCACAACAGCAAACTAAAGCATGCTTAGAATTTATAGTGACAATTTTAAGGCCAGTTTGGGGTAGATACTGTTCATGTGAAATCTAAAAAAGTATTTATAACAGTGAAGACTTTATCTGCAATAACTTTAGGACAATACATACCATGACACATATTACACATAGGGTTGCCCCATCATCCCTTTAATCCAGGACACATGAATTACACAGGTTCTGAGGCTAATTTAATGCAGATAAGGCACCAAGTGAGTTTAGTTACCACCTTAATCAGCCACAGAACCTGTGTAATTAATGTTTGTCCTGGATTAAAGGGATAATGTGGCAACCCTAATTACACATGGACAAAATTAGCGATGCAACGATACCGGTGCCGATTCTAAACATTAGCACGAGTACTCATGCAAATGCACCGATACTAAAACTGATACCTTCAGACTTAGTTCACATATGTGCGATTTCAAAGCACTGTACAGTGCAATTTCGTTCAGCGGTTCAGGTGCAATTTCAATGTGAACTGTAGTGTATGAGATTAGAAATCACACCTGAACCAGACTGAAATCGCACAGGACTCTTTTTCAAAATCGCACTGCAGCCAGCCAGCACATATGTGAACAGGCTGTAAAAACTCACTGAAACACACATGGAAACTGATGTGAGTAGACTGTTTGTCCTGGTTTTCTCTATCTTTTACTATTGGGATACTTTGCACTTAATGTGATTGTAAAGCTTCAGGGTTTTTTTTCATACAAACATGTCATACTTACCTCCTCTGTGCAAGGGTTTTGCACAGAGTTGCCCCGATCCTCCTCCTCTGGGGTCCCGCGGAGAAGTGCTTCCCTGGGGACACTCACGCCGGGCGCACTCCCGAGTCCTGCAGCTGCGTCCATTGATACAGACAGCAGGACTGGGCTCCTCCCTCCGTGTTATTGGATTTGATTGACAGCAGCGGGAGCAAACGGCTGCACTGCTATCTATCCAATCAGGACTGGAGACACCGGCTGGATCGAGTGTGCTCGTCCCCGGCGCTGGAAAGACAGGGTTCGGGTAAGTAAAAGGGGGGCTGCTACACTAAAGGAGGTTTTTCACCATGATGCATACAATGCATTAAGGTGAAAAACCCTGAGGGGTTTCAACCCCTTTAAGTCCTCAAGCTATGAAGATATAGTTTTGAGCCTTGATTTTTAATATTCCACTGCTAGCACACTGCTAATCTAGAGTTGTGATTATTTTTTTTTTTACACTGCTTTCATTGGCGGTCTTTGTTGATGCACCTTCCATATTCTTCATGCCTATATTACTCTTTAGATAATGTCCGTTGGACTGTTTTTCAGTGTGCTATGAATACAAACTGTCTGCTATACACACACTGCATGTATCTTTATACTTTTCTAAAAAAAAAAAAAAAAAAAAAAAAAAAAAGAAACTGATGTGAAACTGATGTACTGTATCTGCAAGTGAAATCTGTGCGATTTTCCTATCAGTTTTCATGCACGTATAGTGTGACCGAGCCCTAAAAAAAACAGGTATCGGTAATTGGTCAAGTATAAGTGTCAACTGCACTAAGGTGTCTAGATAGTGAACCAATAAGATAAGCAACTATGCACAAAAATGTTGGAACAACATCGATACAATTATAAAGGATAAGGTGCAGAATGTCTCTTTATAAGCAATATCCTTATGAGAGCATTGCCATTATCATAGAAAAAATATATATGCATTCTACGTTGGCAAGACCAAACGCCAGTTCTGGCGTCGAATAAAGGACCATGTTTATTATGGCCATAAAAATATTTTGTCCACGCCCATTGGGAGACATCTCAGCCCGTACCATAATAGTAATCCTTCAGTGGTCAAATTCACAGCCCTTGAAAGGATTTATCCTAATCCCAGGGGAGGCGAGTTTGACAAAATAATTCTACAGCGCGAATCGTGCTGGATATATTCACTCAGGGCCACAGAAGCACCGGGCTTAAATGAAGCATTTAGTTTCAAGCCCTTCTTATAAGGTTTTGATACGCAACCTCTGTTGTGGATAAACAGTTGGATATGGGAATTTTTTTTTTTTTTTTCTCATTTATGTTCCATATCCAAGACTGGCCAACCTCCTATTGTGTTATTATTTACTTGCTTTATTATCTAATTATTGATTGCTTTGTTACTATTTGGTGAATTAATGATCTCTTTTTTTGGCTCATGGGCGTTCAGTCTCTGGGGCGGGCATATGTTGTCCCACGAAGGTTCCTTTCTAGTCCTTCGTTCGGGTGTGGTCAGGAGCAGGACCAGCCGGCCCTCCCCCCCCCCCCCTTTCAGATTGTATCTGATCTGTGGGAAGGTGTTGGTTGCACCAGGGCCCCTCCCCCCGTTGCATACATTGCGCTTCTTTTTGGCAGCGCTGGCTATATGTAGGGACACACGCCTGGTCATGTGACCTTGCCGCAGTCATGCGGTGGAGTGCAGCCTATGGCTGCTAACCATGTCACATGACCAGGTGGGGGTTTAAATAGCCCAGACCTTGGGATGACCCGGAAGTGACGGTGGGATTTACAGGAAGTGATTCAGGAAGGTAAGAGACATGCGGTCTGCTGGCGCCATTACTCAGACAATATGCCCTAGTGTTTGACTAATTTGGCTCTTATTTTTACTTGCAGTAATATCCATTTGGCGTTTTTTCTCGTTTTTGCTTGGGAATATTGCAGGGATTGCGACTCAGCTTCCCCTTTTTTCTTCTAGCCCCTCCTGTTTTGGGGTACATTTGATCAGCAACTAGGAGGATCGCTGTCTAATATTATCCTTCCTTGGTCCTGTTTGGGTTATAGGAAGTGATTCAGGAAGGTAAGAGACATGCGGTCTGCTGGCGCCATTACTCAGACAATATGCCCTAGTGTTTGACTAATCTGGCTCTTATTTTTACTTTCAGTAATATCTATTTGGCGTTTTTTCCCGTTTCTGCTTGGGAATATCGCAGGGCTTGCGATTCAGCTTCCCCCTTCTTCTCCTAGCCCCTCCTGTTTTTGGGGTACATTTGATCAGCAATTAGGAGGATCGATGTCTAATATTATCCTTCCTTGGTCCTGTTTGGGTTCCATCTCCCCCACCGTCCTCAAGGATTTAACTTGTTTTTAAGGGTATGTGTCTCTCCTTTTTCATTTTTCATATATCAGGTCATATTGGACCCCATAGGGCAATGGGGTGGGAGGGGACAACTAGGCACTAGCCTAAGCTCTGTTATCTTATATACAAATTTCTTTCCTTTACCTTCTTAGATGACCATATACTCAGTGGAGGGTTTAATCCCAACGAGGGAACATTACATTATGTACTAATAGTATAAAGTGAAGGTAAAGGAGGCCTTTGTATTTACATATTCGACCACTGATCCCTTCCAAACCCCTTAAATACCTATTATTTACAACATTTTCCTACCTTTGATAGATAACCCCTTCAAGTCTGGATCTTGATAAACCCCTATGCTCGCCCCCCTGATTGCCGTCCTGAGCCATGTGGAGTTATATGTAAGCACCTATATACTGTACATGTATTATAAATGATATAAGAACTACTAAACTGTTAAAATGAATTTCTCTTACATATATTGTACCTATTTTTACTGTTTTTGAGTTATGTTAATTATATTATTTCTTTTTGACTAGTTGTCTCTGCAACTGACAGCCATATTTTTGGAGTCCTGAGGAAGCTCATAGCGAAACGCGTTGACTCCTTGTTCGTGTATAACATACTATGGCTCAAGTATTTTATATATTTGTATAGTGTGCTTTGGTTGGGGCTCCTCGACGTATCACTGGAGGCGACCCTACGTGAGGTCTGCACCACGCATTTCGGGAACCCCCCGCCTGTTGCTTCTTTTTTCGTTATTTTTCACTTTTTCTTTATGTATATACATTGTGTTGGATATGTATTTTCTTATGTACAAATAAAATATAATTGTTTTTAACAAAATCAATCTCTGCTATCTCGTGGTGTGCCCATTTGAAACGTCCGACCTACGTGGGGTGTCCCACAATTTTGTTTGTTTGGTTTGAATTTATGGACGGTGGCACAATATCTAGGAAGTCTCTTTTGTATTCCTATATATGCATATAGTCTCTGTGGGGCAAAAATCAGCAGTATATCACAACCTACACAATGTCCATATGAGATAAGCAGGTGTAGATGTCACAAGAAAGGTCCGTGTGGAGGAAAAGCCTTCACCAGCACCCATACACATTGACTCTTACCAGAACGGTCGTACCCCCATAACAGAGGTCTAACCAAGCCTGTAGCAAAACAACAGCTGTAATATGGTAGAGAGATCCCTCCTACAAGTCTGGTAATCCACCGCTGGGTCCTACTCCTAATTGGTTCCTCCCACGTATTTGAGCATTCATAAGTAGAAAGAAAGTGCCAGCATAGTGCAGTATGTTCTTTAAAAGCATTTATTTAAACAAAAAATATTGCACTCACATGTATCCGTATGTATTTAGGCATTGAAACACATTGCAATTTGTTTCCAACCGAAATGATGGCCGCCGCGTCCCAGTGCGTGATGACGTCACACGTCCTACCTCCTCCCAGCATGTTTCTTCATCAAATGACATCGCCAGGGGCGCCCGACAACATAATTTGATGACGAAATGCTCTGGAAACAAACCGAAATGTGTTTCAATGCCTGAATACATAAGGCTTTTCCTCCACACGGACCTTTCTTGTGACATCTACACCTGCTTGTCTCATATGGACATTGTATAGGTTGTGATATACTGCTGATTTTTGCCCCACATCGGTAATTGGTATCGGTGAGTACTTGAGAAAAAGTATCAGTACTCATGCTCCATCTTAAAAAACTGGTATCGGTGCATCCCTAGACAAAATATAAAGGCTGTTCTTATTAGGTTATTTGATACTTTTCAGGAACCACTTCAATATGTACTGTTAAGAACTAAACAGACCACTGTTTTGAGATATGTGAAAGCTACTGGAGACATTATGATGTGCATGCAAGTCAAACAAAGCCTGGTAATCAGAAATCCCCCTACATGGATGATGACATGACCAGGCCTGGCACCTGGGAATGGGTTGTTTACCTCTGAAATGTCTCCGATTGCAAATATGTTTGGAACAGACGTGGCTTCCAAAGCATCAACAATTATCTTTCCTGTGTCAGGCTTGATATTCACTCCTACTTTCTCCAAATTCAGATACTTTGTTTCAGGCGCACGACCTAAAACAAAGAACATTTTAATTTATGTGAATCAAAGAAAAGAATCTTCGCACAAATGTAATAAATGGATCACAACATGCAAAAAAAAAAATCCTTTCCACTGGAAGAATATATATTTTTGATGTTCATCTCACTACAAACTGCTATATTTGAGACTAATATGAATGGGATATGCTTTCATCCTTTGATTTAAGATGGTCTATACAACACCAATGTGTTTTTTCTGCCATTTTTTTCTGTTCAATTTTATTCTTGGTATTGGGCAAAAACTTAATAAAAAACCCTAAAAAGATATGCATTTTTTTATCAGTTTTTTTTTTTTATTTCAAAAGATGTACATTTTCTACACTACTGCTCCAAGTCACAATTAAAATTTATAAGCTCATAATTAACCAATACTTTTCTGGTACTGCCCCTTGTCCCCCTGGAACAAATTTGATCAAAGTCAATTAAAAGTAAGGTTACTACGTAAACCTATATGCACAACATTTTTGTCAGAGATACACTACAGTATACACACAAGGTTGCTTAACTTCCACACAGGCCAATAATTTATGAGCTACCTTTATCTTCCACTCTGGTTTTCCCTACCTTTTAAAAAACAATGAGTCAGAGAGGAAACTGAATTCACTCGTGCACATGGGGCCTTGAGGAATAGTCAAGTACTTCATGCACATTAAATAAACTGACAGAATGACAAACAGTGACACACAAAAGGTACTTGCAAATATCTTGATCATTTCTTTTTTTTAATCCTCAGAGAGTTCTTTGTCATGAGGTGCCATGTTGAACTTCCAGTGACCAGTATGAGAGAGTGAGAGCAATAACACCAAATTTAACACAACTGCTCCCCATTCACACCCGAGATATTGTCACACTAACGAGTCACATGACACCGGGGAGGAAAAATGGCTAACTGGGCCCAATTTGGATATTTTCACTTAGGGGTGTACTCACTTTTGTTGCCAGCGGTTTAGACATTAATGGCTGTGTGTTGAGTTATTTTGAGGGGACAGCAAATTTACACTGTTATACAAGCTGTACACATTGTAGCAAAATGTCATTTCTTCAGTGTTGTCACATGAAAAGATATAATAAAATATTTACAAAAATGTGAGGGGTGTACTCACTTTTGTGAGATACTGTATGTGTATCTTTCTTTGATCCTTGTTTTTGTTTAATATTTTTTATGGACTTTTACAAGGTAATACAATACAAAACTATGGCAGATAAAATTAGCCCATGCAGGGGCACCTGCCTTGCATACAAAAATGACAAAAAGGACAATTGGTCCTTGGTGGTTCATATAAAACCATACAGCAACCATATATGGGAACAAATTAACTGAACAAACTAAGAAAAATAAAATAAGTAAAAAAGTTAAATAATAGTGCATGGCTCAAGCACAGAAATAAGGATGATACGCAGAAACATCGATACCCATCTGTAACCTCAGAGTTATCCAGCCAGCAGGACCAAAATTTGCAAAACTTATTAGGACTTATTAAGGTAAGTATACAGGGGGAGATTGGAATTAACTAACTGCATCCAGAAACTAGTCGAAGGAGAAGGTTTTTTCCAGATGTGCATAATTGCCTTTCTCGCATAAAAAAGCAATAAGTTCAACAGAGCTTTCTGAGCCACCGTAGGAGCTAATTCTTCTACCAACACCAATAGACACAATTTAGGTGTCAAAGTAATAGGGATCTGCACTACCTCATTAATGACAGCCAGTGCATTCTGCCAGTAGGAGGCAATCATCGGGCACAGCCAAAATATATGCATGAAGTCTCCAGGGGACTAAGTGCACCTCCAGCAAGAAGAGGAGATATTTGGATCCATCTTATTAAGCCTGTGCAGTGTGAAATAAGCCTGATGAGCAATCTTAAATTGGATTGTTGTATCCCTGATGGACACCAGATGTTTGAAAGGAAATTCCCATAGCTCAGACCAATCTTCATCGTCCAACTAAAGGATGTAAGCTCTCCACTTCTGCTTAAGTAAAGAGAAATCAGGTAGTGCAGCCATTATCAAATAACGGTAAAGCTCTGAGGTAGCGAAGATAGATCAGGTAGCGCAGCCATTATGAAATAATGGTCAATCCACGAGGTAGGCTTCTGCATCTCAGGTACTCGCAGCATGGATTCAAGCTCAGAGTAAGAGAGGTCAATCTGAATACTTGGGAAGGCATCCCAAATCATCCCAGGAGAAGCCGACTCAACATTAGCTGTCCAGTAATCCTGTAGAGGGGAAGGTAAACGCTCTTGAGAAGTGGGGTGGTGAATCCTAGGAGGGTGCAATCACCAGAGTGACCGATTGTGAGTCTGGGGAGCACATAAGGTCACCAGAAGTGGACTATGGTCTGAAAGACCAGCAGGCAGGTAACCAATCTCATGGACATCACTAAGGGGGAATGGTTCCCAAAAGCCAGGTTTATGCGGGATGAAGCTTTGTAGGTCGCTGGAAAACAAGAGTATGTCCTGGATTGGGGATGATTCCAGCACCATATTTCAGTGAGAATCACAGCCTGAGCCCAGGTGCTAAGATCAGTAGTATGACTGGAGGAGGTTTACATAGTTCTATCCAAATCAGGGGATAATATGACACTGAAATCCTTCCTCCATGAACAAAATTTTAGCAGGGCAATGAGGGGTCAGCTTCTCCAAGAGTAAATACAGGCAGTCTCCTCTAAAAGACGGTGGTAAACATTAACCAGAATGTATTTTTGGTTACATACATTTAAAATTAACAGTATAAATTTCCCAAGGATCTGTTATCACCTCATGCACTACACACAAGAAAGTGATTAGCTGATTAAAACTGAAACTCCTTTTTGTTCATAGCAGCCAAAAGGACGATTGTCCAGGCCTGGAAAAAACCTACAGTTCACTTTCAGGGAGTGAGGGACAGTCTTACGGTCATGATGCTAAATGAACAAATGTCTAGTATTCTCCACGTCACGCACACCAAGTTTCTCAAGGTCTGGGAACCATGGTTGGCGTATGCCTTCTCTGATCTCCACCTGACAAGTGTGGGTCGACTCTAGATGATGTCTCGGGCGACCCCGGGTCCCTACCCCTCATCTCTCTTTTCTAGTTTTCTTTTCCCTCTCTTCCCTGTCTTGCTCTCCGCTCTGGTTTTCTTCTTTTGATGGGATTTTCAGCGCTCTTTGGCTGCCTATTGGTGTCAGGACTGCCCACTAAGGAGGTGTTGACATAAAGGTCTTGACCACCTTAGCAATTATGGGGTTTTTTCCCTCCAAAATACATATATGCTTTGTTTAAGTTGGATATGCCTGTATGAGGAGACCGCCCTTCCTCCTTTGCTTATGCTGTGCATGTACATTTATGTTCACTATGTTGCCAGTCGTAGCCTCTGAGCGGGTGGACTAGGTGCGTTTGTGGTGTTATACATTTTTGATATACCTACAATAAAAATTATTGAACAAAAAAACAAACTCCCAGAGAAAACGAGGAATATGTGGCATGAAAGGCCTTCTGAAGACAAGGGCGTTTCAACGCAAGAATTTTGCTACTCATTAGATGAGTTTCTTGCAATATAATAATATGGGGTACTTAGAGTTAAGCACTCTAACATTCCAGGAAAGGATAGAGAGGCGTTGTACATTTCTGTTAGCCATGACCTGACCTACAACAAAACAATATCAGGGTAAGAGCAGGAATTGAAATGCCCAATGGGCAGCAAAATGTGAGAGAGCCAATACATCAGAAATAGAGAACCTGAGAACAAGAAAAGCTCCCTGCCAAAACGTTTCATGGGTAAGGAAAAAAAAAGAAAAAACAGCAGCGCAAGGCTTTGACTCAAGAACTTGGAGCAAGCTCCAACAACCAGCAAGGGGAACTACTGAGGCAATTTAGAGCCTATCAGGAAAAAGAAAAGGTTAGAAAAGTCACTAGTGCAATTGACAAAGCCTTCAGCTCCCACTGTATCAGGTGCAATACTGGTGTGTCCAACCATGAAGGCAGGCAAGTTATTTGTAGTGCCCATATTAGACAACAACAGCCAAAAAAAGGGGGGGGTGAGAGGGTGGAAGAGGATAAACATTAAACAGTCCATAGCCAAGAAAGGAGAAAGGAGATGCCAATCAAAGAATTCAGAGCAGAAATCAAAGTTAAAGAAGCTAGCTGTGCCACTGTCCAGAACTTTGAGGTGACTACGGTAAAGTTTGTAACGTACCTGGTGGTCGAGTCTGACTTATGCAGGGAACAACCTCTCTTATGGCCTTGGTTCGAGAACCCCTGGTAGTGTAGACAGGGAGCTCTGGAGCACAGGGGGGCATGAGGGCTGGACTTGGTCACTGGTGGTTGGTGTGGGTCCACTGGGATTCGTGCAGGCAGAAGAATGGTGATGCAGTCCGGGTCGGTAACAGGCTGGCGGTGTGGTACAGATGGGTCAGGCAGGCGGATAGTCAGGTACAAGCAGGGTCGGCAACGTGCGGGCAGCAGAGGTATAAAGGAGCAGGCAGAAGAGTAGTCGTAGACAGGCCGGGGTCAGGGCAGGCAGAGAGCAAATAAAGTCCAAGGGAAGCCGGGGTCACTGGTACAGGAAGTCTCTAAAGCCCCATACACACTATACAATTTTCTGTAGACTTTTGTCTTCTGATTTACCAAAACCATATAATATGAGGTCAAACCTTAAGAGTTTCAATTTGCATTCAATCAGGCAGGCCCTTGCACTACATGGTTTTGGTAAATCTGAAGACAAAAGTCTAGAGAGAATTGTATAGTGTGTATGGGGATTAAGAGTAAACGCTGGGATCACAGGGTACAGGAATGCTGTAGAACAGACTGCACTGGTTGCAGGGTGCTGTCTGCTTAAATGGCCATTTTGGCGCCAATGCCAGCGCATACGTGCGCCCGCGCACAGGCATTCCAATGGCCACAGTTGTTTCCTTACAAAGCTGTAGTTAAGGCCATGATCCTGGAGACATTTTCAGTTGTCGGTGAAGGAGCATCTGCGCTGCTGCATTTCAGATGAATAGTCGGGGGAAAATGGAGATATTGCTGTGCTCATAAGTTAGCTCCTGCTTGGTTCTGGCAGCCACCAGTAACATATCGCGGTCATGATAATTGAGGAGCTTGATAAGGAAAGGTCTCGACTGAGCTCCTGGGATCGGTGGAGTGGGGCCCTGTGGGCCCGCTCAACCACAAACATAGGAAGCAAATCCTGGAGGCCAAGCAGGGTAACAAGGAATCTCTCAGCAAATTCGTCAGGGTTAGAGCCCCCCTGTCCGCTCAGGTAAGCCTATCACCCGGACTTTGTTATGGCGGAGCTGTCCATCGTTGGACTTCGCTTGGAGGGCTTTTACTTGGTGCTGCAATGCCTGGAGCTCCCTAGAATCTGCCTGGACCGTTTCTTCCACTGTAGAAATACGATATTTGGCCTCCGACAGCCATGCTCTATATATCTTCATATCAAGGCGAATGATGTCAGTTGAGAGGGAATCAATTTTTTATGTTCCATAAGAAATGTCCACCTTTTCTGACCAATAGTACAGGGCAGTTAACAGCAAATCAGGGAATGATCTCAATAATTAAAGCTGATATTTGCAAAACTATACACCAGGTTCTCCGAAAGTCACCTAAAGGTTTAAAGTTGACGTTTACGTGCATGCGGTTAAATCCTGCAGTCAATTTACTCAAGGTGCATACTCCAAGGCTGTCCTTCTGATCTTTCCTTCAGCTGAGTGAGACACTGATCTGGAACTTATATGTGCATATCAGGAGTCCCAACAACATGCACAAGTTTGTTCTAGGTCACTATCTAAATGGTGAAACAAAGGGAAGTATGATTATACAAATGCATGGAGGCACTCCCACTACCTTAGTAACAGTACACCAAAAAAAAAAAAAAAAGATACTGACTCCTCTGGTATTATGCGTAACTGTCTGTGTCTCATGGAACCACCATCCTAGGCATTTCCAGCTATAGCAAAATTTTATTTTTGTTCCAGCTAAAAGTGGCTGGCATGGTGGTTCTGTGATTAATAGGAGTTTTGGTACATCATTTTTCATGTCTTATGGAATTTTATGGAAGAGAAGGATAGTAGCTCTGACCATTACACCTACACAAGTCAGCAATGGTAGCTCCTTTATCTTGACAGATTCTCTCTTACTGTAATTTGAGAATGTGTTCAGTTTAATTACCCACAGATTTTATATATTCATTGGCTTATTGTGCAGATGTCAGACCCCAGAAAATACCCCTTTTGACAGATCTTTACCAACAAATTATTGTTGTCAAGTAGCCCCATTAGTGTATGCTAAGTGCAAACAGAGGAAAAAACTCAGAGCACACAAGCATGCCTTTTCTATAAGCATGTCTGTATTAAAGAATGCTTGGCAGTCAGATTGTGAACATTGAAATGCAGCCTTATTTCTATTGTCATGTATAAAATAGTTAAAATATATTGTTACATTTAATTTTCCCAGGACTAGCGTACACATGCATACAAAGCCACAACAGACACTATAGGTATAATACTTTCTGTATAATAAAGGGGCAAAGGAGGTAAGAAGAAACATTTAAGCCTGTTCAATAGATAAAACAGCTTGTTAGTAAAGAAAGCACTGGCAATCTGGGGATGTGTAATTAAGGAGGCTAAGTATTTAAACTGGATTAAGTCAATTATTAAAAAAAGGTCTGTTTATTTGCAAACTGCAATGAGAATCAGGGTAGCCTGCCAATGGAGAGGGGAGGAAACCCCAGGGATGTGCCCTGAGGATATCAATGGAACAAAACAAGGTAATCTGGTTGGCAAAATGATTAAAAAGCAGCATTGTTACTAGTTTTTCTCTTGAGCTTTTTGCCTCCCCAGCAGTTTCAGAGCTATGCTCTTTTTTCACCTGAATGAACGGTCACGAAAGAAATGATTGTTCGACAAAATAGATAACTTGTCCGAATT
>BLSH010042314.1:1158042-1189012 GCA_018402905.1 Glandirana rugosa | reverse complement strand
CTGATGCTATCAAACAGCAAAAATAATAAACCTCCAGGACCTTATCTTGGCTCGGATGTGAAACAACTTCCTACTGTTGTAGCTCTTTGTGTATTGAGAGTTGAGCTCTAGATGTTCTGCAAATGGATAGTTAATGGGGTTTCCCTGCTTTCCTCTTTTCCTGCTTTGTATGAAGCCAAAAGCCAGCTTAGCACGCAAAGGGCAGGGATGAACTCCATTCAGAGCATAGCTACCAAGCCCAATTTGCTTTGACAAAAACAACAGCTGAGGTTATCAAAGCCACAGCACTTTAAGGTTTTCCGATTTACTGTCTCCACCTGTGAGCAGTCTGCTTTAATTGCAAGAAAACCACATGAAAAACATATTCTCCAACATTAGTCTGTATTGTGCACTCTGCCTTCAGAAGCCATTCTCATGGACATATCAAAGTGCAATTAAAACATTACACTAATACTGGATTTTAACTGGCAGTCAGCCATTCTAGCTCAAGTTCCCCAACTAGGATTACATTTGGCAATCTGATTTTGTATCAGATTTGTTAGCATTTGGTAAATGAGACCCCAAAGCCGTTAGTCAAGTTGTTAAAGTTTTAAAATGCTCAAACATTTCACATGCAACCATAATCCCCTGACTCCTCAGTCTGGCTTTTATTCCACCTCTTGTAAATCAATTTTTCCCCAACATCTAGAGGTCCAGTCTCTGTAAATTTGTGGAGCTGACGCCAGAAAACCACTTCAAGTTTAATATATAGTTTTCTTTTTTTCTAAACCCCTTCGGTGCTGTGGGTGTGGAATGGTTTGCTGCTCATTTCCAGAGAGCACAATCCTGAGAGATAGAAATATGGAACCAATATTAAAACCCAACAATAAGATCATGATCACTTGAAAAGTAAGAAAATCAGCACAGATGCTTTAGATCACACTATAATTTATAAAGTCAGAGCTGCACAATCAAAAATGAATAGAATGAATATGTATATCTTCCAGAACTAATGAAAGTGATTTTATTCCATTAAAAAATTGTTCTAATGCATTTGAAAATCAGCAAAACAGCTAAATACACTTTTGAATTACTGTACATGAACTGTTTTACCTGCCAAATTATTTGTAATTCTTGCCATACCACACAACCACTTAGTGACACAACCATGAAAAATTGCAGTTACTGTGTTACAAAAACTCCAGCCCAAAGAGTGGGCTATCATCACATCACTGGTATGGTCCCCTGTCTGCTCTACCCGTCCTGCCTCCGTTTTCCTTGCACTAAATAACCCCACACATCCTTTTGGTCCCTATTACGAGAAACAAATTATGATTAAAGCATTCTAAACAAACAACAACGCCACACTGATTCAGAGAGCTGGAACTCATACTGCAAGATTTCTGTTATGCAAGGAATTAAAGTGATTGTAAAGGCAAATGGTTTTAAACCTTCTGTGTGCAGCAGCCCCCCCTCAGCCCCCCTAATACTTACCCGAGGCCATCTCTTACCAGTGATGTTGCAGGAGAGACTTGGCTGCCTGGGAGTCACCCTCCTGATCAGCTGAGACAGCAGCGGAGCGCCACCGGCCTCCCGCTGCTGTCAATCAAAGTCAGTGAGTCAATGAGGAGAGAGAGGGTGCAGGGCCTAGCTGCAGCTCCATGTCTGAATGATGGGTGGTGAGCCCTCGTGCTACTAAAGGTAAATATAGACTCAAATATAAAATAAAATAAAATCAAAGTGTCCTCCACCAATATGTGATGTATGTGTCAGCTGCAGCAATATCTAGTATGTTACACAATTATACTAAATGAATGATACAGGTGATGATGCTGCGCAATCTAACCAATCTTCATATATGCATTCTTAAACCATCAACAGTAAATCTATAAACTGGTGTGATAAAGTGCCACCGTGCAATCCACATAAAACTAAGTGTAAATACAACAAATAAAGAATAAATAAATATACATAAAAAGTAATAGCCGCTATATCGCAGAGATAATCAATGATCCAATGAGAAGTATGTTAAAAAAATAGTCCTCTAATATAGAGATACCCATTCATCCGAAAGTGCTTTTAGAAGTATTCCATCTGATCTCTGTACTTATGGTATCAAACAAAACAACAAAGTCTATATCCTGATTGATGTATTTCTATTTCAAAGTGACTTCGTGCAGTAAAGTGCTCAAACAACACATAGGTGCTCCAATAGTGCAGGAGAAGCCAGTCTGGGGGGGTCTTCACTGTACACCACCAAACTGGTTGCTGTGATAGTGCTGCTCTCCCCATGCTCACAGAACTCTCACCTCAGAGATGACTCAAACAAGCTTAAGATAATCCTCCACCACTCCTTGGGGTTTTTTTCTCCTTTAGAGCTGTCACCTATGTTCCTCCACTCTCCGCTACTGGCTGGCAGAATAGTGCAACTCACATATATATGGATAAAAGCAGAGATGCCCCCATAGTGTAGTATGTTTAAAACAGTTACATTTATTAAAACACAAATGCCTGCTTACATGAAACAAATCAAACAGCGCATGTAAATAAAACCACAGCGGCAAAATTCCGCCTCTCACTGTGTTTCCGGTAGTTCTGTGTGATCCGGCCACGTCCTACGCGTTACGTCATGTCACGTGACTTCATCAGGGTAACCGGATTGGATGTTTTCCTGTCAATTTATATGATGGACCCGGAAATGTCCTGTCGGCCATTTTGTTGTAGTCACTGACCGCGCATGTGTCGCGGCCATTTTGTGGATGTCTACGCAGCATACTTTGCATTCCACCGGCCATTTACGTTCCATCGGCCATTTTATTGTAGATAGTGTCCTTCATTCTACAGCGGCCATTTTACCGGTGGCTCAGCGCCTTCCTTATGCAGCCTGTAAGTCGGCAAAATCATAAAACAAAGTGATACATAAGGGATATGTCAATACAGACACAAATGATCCAGTTTAATAAAAGATCATCACCAAGTATGGACCGTAGCTATATATTGGCACTAGATAATGACTATATGATCATAAAAGAAAAATATGTAAATATGTGTGCAAGCGCCTACACAGCCGCATCACTGCAACCCATATAATAAAACCATGTTATCCCCTGAAAAAATCTGAAAAATTAAAAACCGAATGACAGGGTTGATGGAAGATCAAGATATACTGATAAAAAGTATGGTTAAACTCTAAGGAGGTTAAATAAATAAAGCTATATAATTGCAAGCCTCATAAGGGTGGGCCAACCTCCGAACAAAGATGTATCATAGATAAATTATAATATGGAATCCATTCAGACGCACTGAATGGTAGGATGTGAATAAAAAAAACAAAAACCAGCACTTATACCGAAAAGAGAGCGGGAGGAAGACACATATAAAGGTATACATTACATATATCCATATATATGTGAGTTGCACTATTCTGCCAGCCAGTAGCGGAGAGTGGAGGAACGGAGGTGACAGCTCTAAAGGAGAAAAAAAACCCCAAGGAGTGGTGGATTATCTTAAGCTTGTTTGAGTCATCTCTGAGGTGAGAGTTCTGTGAGCACGGGGAGAGCAGCACTATCACAGCAACCAGTTTGGTGGTGTACAGTGAAGACCCCCCCAGACTGGCTTCTCCTGCACTACTGGAGCACCTATGTGTTGTTTGAGCACTTTACTGCACGAAGTCACTTTGGAATAGAAATACATCAATCAGGATATAGACTTTGTTGTTTTGTTTGATACCATAAGTACAGAGATCAGATGGAATACTTCTAAAAGCACTTTCGGATGAATGGGTATCTCTATATTAGAGGACTATTTTTTACCATACGTCTCATTGGATCATTGATTATCTCTGCGATATAGCAGCTATTACTTTTTATGTATATTTATTTATTCTTTATTTGTTGTATTTACACTTAGTTTTATGTGGATTGCACGGTGGCACTTTATCACACCATTTTATAGATTTACTGTTGATGGTTTAAGAATGCATATATGATATATGAAGATTGGTTAGATTGAATGGACACAGGGAGCTGCAGCTCGGCTCGGGAGCCCCCATAGAAAGTTGCTTGCTGTGTGAGCACTCAACAGGAGGGACGGGCCAGGAGTGCCGAAGAGGAACCTGAGAAGAGGTGGATCTGGTCTGTTCTGTGCAAAAAGAACCACTGCACAAAGCGGGTAAGTATGACATGTTTCTTATTTTAAAATACAAAAAAACGAGATTTTGGTTTCACTTTAAGATAAGTTAATTTGAAGAAAAGAAGTTTCAGATTATTAAAAATAGCATTTTTTAAAACTGCTGCTAGTGACAGACTACATAAACACATTTTTTTGCAGTTTTCCATTTTCAGATAACCATTTTATTTTGCTTTTCAAGTGCCCGCAGACAATGCATTGCTTTCACTCTTGTCGTCTTTTCCCATTATCTATTCACAAACACACAGCAGAGATGTATGATATTATTGGAAAACAAAAATATTATCCGCCTGTCTGTACAATTAAAAAATGAAAATCACAGATGGTAGGGAAGCGGTTAAATAAATGTAAACATGGAAGTGGCGTACAGTGTTCTAGAAGTGCAGCTGGAAAATAGCTGCAAATACAGACTCGGTAAATCTGGAAAAATACCTGTAAGAATCTGATCAGTATTGGTGAGTGTTTTCAGCCCTTGATGGTACCTGTCAGAAAATATAGTTGAATAGAGCTTTGTGCGCATATAAGGAGAAAAATCACAAAACAATCATCAAATCCATTGTATGAATGCTTCTACTTTTTCTCTGTTTAGGTCAATGCTGTTCTAGACTGGATAGCTAGAGCTAGCTTCAGCTCAAAGTTAATAGTGTATATATGCTTATATTTAAATGAAAGTGTTTCTATGGTAAAAGTGGGAGCAAACTCCCATGGATGATTTTTACCTATAGGTAAGCCTTACTATAGGCTTACCTAAAAGTACAATTCATCCAAGAGAGGTACAGTAAATAGTTTAGGAGATATTTACTTGTGAAGCTGCCAGTGATGTCACCGGCGCATGTGCTCTGAAGGAACAGCATACCGTGCCATTCCTTTACAGCCCTGTGCTGTGATGTCATTGTGGCTGGTCCAAAGGACCGGAGCCCACCAACCTGAAAGACCGGGTGAAGATGAAAGCCGTGTCAGCAGTGACAGTGCGCTGCTGGAGGGCTGTGTTTTAACCGCTTGCCGACCGTCTCGCGTACATTTACTGCTGCAGAGTGGCAGCGTACCGCTGCATGAGTGTGGCGGCGGATCGCCTAGTACAGAGGAAGAACGGGGAACCGCCAATGTAAACACATCGGTTCCCTGTTCTGTCAGGCGGCATGACAGGGATCTATTGATCCCTGTCATTGGGATCAGTTAAAGCTGTCATGCCCCTGCCAGCCCAGCCCCCACACGGTTAGAACACAGTGAGGGAACACATTTAACCCCTTGATCGCCCCCAGTAATCAGTGGCTATTTTTATATCTGATCGCTGTATAAATGTCAATGGTCCCAAAAAAGTGTCAAAGGTGTCCGGGGATCTGTCCGCCACAATATCGCAGTCCCGATAGAAAACGCAGATCGCCGCCATTACCAGTAAAAAAATTAAAAATAAAATAATAAAAAACGCAATAAATCAATTTTTATAGTTTGTAGACGCGATAACCTTTGCGCAAAACCATCGACAAATGCATATTGCGATTTTATTTAACAAAAATATGTAGAAGAATACATTTTGGCCTAAACTGATGAAGAAAAATATTTATATATATATATATATATATATATATATATACCTATATATATATATATATATATACCTATATATATATATTTTGCCTATGTATTATAGCAAAAAGTAAAAAAAAAATTGCTTTTCTTTTTCAAAATTGTCGCTCTTTTTTTGTTTCAACACAAAAAATAAAAACCGCAGCGGTGATCAAATGCCACCAAAAGAAAGCTCTGTTTGTGGGGAAAAAAAAGGACATCAATTTTGTTTGGGTACAGTGTTGCACGACCGCGCAATTATCAGTTAAATGGACGCAGTGCCGAATCGCAAAAAGTGCTCTGGTCAGGAAGGGGGTAAATCCTTCTGGGGCTGAAGTGGTTAAGGTAAGTTTCACATAATCTGCTAGTATGCGATGCACATTATAACTTTGCAGGTTTAAAAAAAAAAAAGCAGCAGTTTACTACCGCTTTACAAAAGTAAAAGTAAAATCACATATTAATTTCTACATTGTGTATCAGCTATTTCTAGCCTAGACTACGCTCTAGACTTCTATTAAAGGGTAAGTTCACCTTTACAGAAAAATCTGTAAGGTGAACTTACACAGGACGCCCTCCTCACCCCCCCCCCCCCCAGTCCCGCTGACCTGGAGCGCACATATCTCCAGTGCAGAGCCCCGGTATAGCCGCCTCAGGGGTCCGGGGGCTTAGAAATCCCCTCGGCATTCACGCGTCTTCTTGCCCACTGACAGGACGGGCTATGTCTACCGCTATACAAAAGTAAAATCACATATTAATTTCTACATTGTGTATCAGCTATTTCTAGCCTAGACTAGCTCTAGACTTCTATTAAAGGGTAAGTTCGCCTTTACAGAAAAATCTGTAAGGTGAACTTACACAGGACGCCCTCCTCACCCCCCCCCCCCCCCGTCCCGCTGACCTGGAGCGCACATATCTCCCGTGCAGAGCCCCGGTATAGCCTCCTCAGGGGTCCGGGGGCTTAGAAACCCCCTCAGCATTCACGCGTCTTCTTGCCCACTGACAGGACGGGCTATGCGGGTCCTGGTTGGTCGGCGCCGCTAACAGGCCCAACAAAAGGGACACTGGTCAACTCACGGTGCCACTGACAGAACCTTGCAGCAGAAAGTTACATTTGCAGAGGCCTGAACGTCTACCTGGTAGAGCTTGGGGTAGGTATAAACTGAAGACCAGGAGGAAGCCTTACAGAACTGAGTAGTAGACACTTGATGTCTCAATGCACAGGAAACCACTATTGATCTGGTGGAGTAAGCACATAAGGGTACTGGAGGTACCATATAATTTAGAGTGTTTGCTCTTAAAAATAGTTGCTTTATCTTTCTAGCAATATTGGACTTGGACGCAGGGTATCCCTTTCGAGACCTTGTTGGCAAGACAAAGAGTCCATTTTCCAGATAGAGGTCATGGCTTTTATGACTCTGATATCTCTTACCATGACCAGACAATGGGCAGCAATTTCTTTGGGATGCTTAAGCAGGGCACAAGGAAGGAAGGACAATGTCTTCAGTGAGGTGGAAGGCTAATATTACCTAAGGTAGAAAAGAGGGTCTTGGACCCAAGACCACTTTATTCTTGTAAAGTATCAGGAATGGCTCTTTACAAGAGAGCCAATAATGCTGAAGCACATCTGACAGACATAATAGCCACCAAAAAGGCCATTATGCAGGAGATACAGCCCAAGGGAAGTTCTCTAATGGGCTCAAAAGGTGGCACAGCACAGAGAACCAGACTGAAATGCCAAGGTAGTACAGGGTGCTGTAACAAGGATCTGATCCATGAGACACCTTGAACAAAGATTTTAACAAGTCGAAGTGAAGCCAAAGGTTTTTGGAAAAGAATGGACAAGGCTGAAACCTGTCCCTTAAGAGTACTTAAAGAGAGACAAGTCCCAATTGCAGGAAGGTCAGAACACAAGGTACTTAGAATTCTCTGGGATTTAAATGGCAGTATTCACACCAGGTAAAAAAAATATTTCCAGGTACAGTAGTAGATTTTTCTTGAGGTGACTTTTCCAACTTTGAGTAATGTTGGAATGAGAAGAGTCATATATACCCCTGTCCTTCAAGCTCTGGGTTTCAACAGCCATGCCATTAAAGCCAGTGACTGAGAAGCAGGATGGTACAAGGGGCCTTGAGACAGTAGGTCTGGCCTGTGTGAAAGAGGCCAGAGTTAGTGAACAGCAAAGATTGCTGTACATTTTTTTTTCTGCCCAAGAGATGAGAAGGATTCGCTCTTTCAAGGCTGCCTGACTTTGCTACTCCCTGTTGATTGATAAAGGTCACGGTAGTGGCGTTGTCTGATTGCACCCTGATTTGGTGTCCCTGAAGGGGTCTTGTGATGCAGAGATTTTTAATGCTCTGATCTCCAAGATGTTGATGGGGTATTTTGTTTCTCTAGGTGACCATGTTCCCTTAATTAAGAGATTTGGAACCTCCTACCTCCCCAGCCTTTGTTTGTTGGAGGCCAACAGACTGTTGTGTTGGAGAGGCCCTGAGTGGAGCTGAGTGAAGGGAACAGGCTAGAATGGGGCCCAGGTCTCTCATGGGGGTGTCTTTTGGACTTTAGAGAAAGAAACTTGTTTGCTGGAAACTTTTACTTGAGCAATGTCCAGAACGAGGCCTAAGTATGCTAGATAAAGGGAAGGCTAGAGGGCAGATGTACGAAAGTTGACTACCCAACCAAAAGCCCAAACAATCCGAATAGTCCTATAAATGCTTGCATGCAAAAGAACAAAGCAAGGCGCCAAATCATCATGGGTTAAAAGGCAACACAATTTATTATAAGCTCACTTGCATCGAATAATCTGGACTGACTGGATGGCAGCTATAAGACACAGGCAGAGACCCACAGCGATATGGATGTCGGCGGCGTCTCTGCCAAACACTCAAACCAGTGGCTGCAATGCACCTCGCCTCCTTCATCAGGCAAATGCTCGCAGACAGTATTGAGGGAGAGGAATCCTTCAGAACAATGTCATCTAGGTACCCTGTAATTAATATACAAAAAAGTGCAGCGCTCATACTAAATCATATTATAATCGTGTTACAATTGTTTACCCATGCACAATGGAATATTATGCTAACTAATCCACTTTAACATTCATGAAAATAAACCATACAACCATGAGATACTTTAAATTACATAGTCCAAATGTGCAAAATATACATAACACTTCAGTGAAATTGTGCCAAAATGCAGATCACCATACCACAAATGCTTTGTGCCACAATTTAACATCCACTGCAGAATTATCTCCTCATGCAGTTCTCCCATGTTCCTCCAGTGTTTTTACACTATTTGTCTTCACACCCTTAATGACTATATAGATGTGTGCTTACCTCCTTAGATGGACCTCTAAAGATAAAGGAGGTCTTAAACAATTTGTCCCCTTAGGGCTTAATAATCCTTTGACTTCCAAAGCACCTTTATTTCTAACGGAACGCTAGCAAAAATTACAGATCTCATAGTGTTTTCTGTTTACTTAACCCCTTATGGACCGCCCGCCGTCATTGTACATTGCTACTTTGCTGTGGAATACTGTTGTTATGGTAGCAGATAGCTACCATAACCCTGTTTTTTTTTCAGTGGGCAATCCGCTTTCAGATAAAAGTGGTCTCTGTGGCGGATTTGCCGAGAGATCACTTATCGGGGCGGGAGAGGGCCTCCCCCCCTTCCGCCACTTTCCAGTCGTCTCCACCGTTTACCAGATCTGTTGGTAGCAGCAGAGACGATCGGGTCCGCTTCCCTCACTGCCTGCATGCCAAGTGAGGGCAAGATTGCGCCCGCTTGGCTCCATGGTATTGAAGGGTCAAACGTCACTTCCACCCAATGCTCATAAAGGAGACAATTTTTTTCCCCCAAGTGACTTTTTTTTTTTTTTTTAGTGTAAATATGAGACCTGAGGTCTTTTTGACCCCAGATCTCATATTTAAGAGGTCCTGTCATGCTTTTTTTCTATAACAAGGAATGTTTACAGTGACCCAATTTTTTTTTTTAAAAGGACAGTGTAAAAATAAGAAATAAATAAGAACAAAAATAAAAAAATTGAAGGTACCCGTCCCACTGAGCTCGTGCGCAGAAGCAAATGCATACGCTCGCATATGAAAACAGAGTTCAAACCACACATGTGAAGTATTACCACAATCGTTAGAGTGAGAGCAAAAATTATAGCACTAGACCTCCTCTAACTCAAAACTGGTAACCTGTAGAAATTTATAAACTTCGCCTAAGGAGGTGTCTCCAAAGCTCCCTGACTGCCTAACGCAGCTTTACTTACTACACAGGTCCTACCTCACTCCACAGAGGCTTGCTAGGTACCAACTTGACAGAAGCCCAAAATGCCCCCGTTGTGACACTGAAATAGGCACATTCTACCATATGATCTGGTCGTGTCCCCATGTTCAAACCTTTTGGATTCAAATCACCCGTTTCTTACATGACGAAATGGGATTCCCAGCCACCTTACACCCAAAGTTATGCCTGTTGGGCCTGCTACCCGAACTAGACACTGATAAATTCACAGCAACGTTTCTCCGGGAAACCCTTTTTACTGCCAGGAAAACTATAGCTCAGATATGGATGCAGCCGGCTCTCCCCACGGTGAGAGAATGGGTAAGGGAGATCAATGCTATCCTCCCATACAAAAAACTTATATATGAACACCGGGGGTGTCCCCTTAAATACTCCAAGGTGTGGGATAGATGGTTGTCCAGCTTTGACACCTGCTCCAGCGAATGATCTGTAAGGGGGGGGGGGGTTCAAAACAAGAAATACAACTACCAAAATATGAATACGGCAATCTAACTTGTTTAGGAATGACTGTATTATAATAAGAAGTTGTGTTGCGAGATCTCCACTAGATGCACCGCTCGGGCCTTGACGAACCCATCGGTGAATATTTCCTGTGCCTTAACATTGGATGAGGACATCATGACATTTGGGACTTCAAACAGAGCTATACTGAATGTTTCACCATGCATGGATAAGCATTGTACCGTTAATGTTGGCTGTAATTCTTCTTCTGTATGACCTGCAGCTTTTTCAATAAACTTGGTTGTTAATTTAAAAAAAAAAAAAAAAACTTTGCCTAAGGAGATTTTGAAGTGCCAAAGTTTGTCGGCATTCCACGAGCGGGCGCAATTTTGAAGCATGACATGTTGGGTATCAGTTTACTCAGCGTAACATTATCTTTCACAATATAGAAAAAAATTGGGCTAACTTTACTGTTGTCATATTTTTTTAATTCAAAAAATTGAATTTTTTCCAAAAGACCGCTGCACAAATACGGTGTGACAAAGTATTGCAATGACCGCCTCTTTATTCTCTAGAGTGTTGGAAATATATATATATATATATATATATATATATATAAAAATGTTTGGGGGTTCTAAGTAATTTCTAGCAAAAAAAAAATGATTTTAACTTGTAAACACCGAATCTCAGAAAGAGGCTCTGTCCTTAAGTGGTTAATTAAAATATTTAAAAGCCAAATAAAACACATTCACATTTGATCATAAAGTCTGTGACCTGCACTCCATCAGAATATCCCTTAATTTGAACAGAGGCACAGCCACTGCGCCTTCTGTGCTTCCTCGGATGGCCCCCCCTTCCCACCACCGTCACAAACAGAACTCCACCTTACATCTCAACAGATATTATCAGAGACTCGCCTACAATATGGATGCCATGAATTCTTAAGAAGGTGAGTAGGGGTATAAGCATCTTTGTGAATACTCTGAGTACAAGAACAGGCCAAACGGCAAAAAGTGATAGTCTTCCACTGCATAGTGCAGAAGCATTGATGAAGGGGATAAATGGGAATATGTAGGTAGGCTCCTTGAGTGCCTACTGATGAGAATTATTCTCCTTTGCTTAGTCAATAACTGACCTTATGGATTCCATGCAAAGCTTGCAAAGGTACTTGTTTAGGGATTTTAGGTTCAGGACAGGATGATTACTGCCATTTAGTTTTACTACTGTGAACAGAATAGAATCCTTTGAACCTGTCCTCCAGAGGGACCAAAACAACTACTCTCTGTGGTCAGAGATGGTCTGGTCTGTAAATCTGACTATTCTTGGGTAGATTTTGGTTGGTTTGAGAGCGATGTGGGATAAAGTTTGAAATACTATTATATAAACAGAGTCAGTGTTTACTTGAGTTTTGCCACAGTTCCCTTGCACCTGGCTTCCACTATTCCCTGTGTGGTACTCATGGAGCAGGGTGTGGTAAATGTATATGTAGAAGGATAGATAACAGCCCAGGTGTTGAAGCTCCTGTAGTGAAGTCCTTGTGGCAAAAGGGTGGGGGGAAGTGGGGCTAATAGTGTGACCTGTGGTGTGATGTCGCACCTAGTTATTCACCTAAAACTAAGCTCTGAATGGTGGAATTTTGCTGCCAAGTTTGAACATTTAAAACACTTAATAGTGAATAAATTCAAACATTTTCCTTGTTTTACATAAAAATGAATACTTTTCAGGAAATACCGAATACGTGTACTGCAAGTAGTGGGGTTATTAAGGCTACAGTATCAGTCTGATAACAAGACAATCTTACCTTTTAAGGTTAATGGCCCCTGTATGGGTCCATGCTTGGCCTGTCACAGTGGGTATTTCCCATAATAATCTCTTTAGTATGATTACTTAAAAGGAGAAGTATAGCTAAAGCTATGTGGGGATCACAGGAGTGTAGTTTGTGCACTCCTGACATCACTCAGCCAGTCCAAGCTCTGGAATTGATCATACTTTACAGTCAAGATCTACCCAGATACCTAGAACAGCAGCTGGTTCAGCCTCTCAGTGAGCCACTGAAAGCCTGAGCCAGCTGCTCCAGCCCCTTCCGCAGCCCATCACTCCAGTGATCACCAAAGGTGTCAAGCAGAGATCAGTGACTGACAGTCATCAGCTCTCTGCAGACTGAGAACCGAGAGATCAGTGGTCTTTGATCCACTCAGCCTTAGATGTAACCGGGGACAGATGCAGCATCGGAGTGAGGGGAGTACAACTGTTTAATTTTTATAAACCCAACTGAAAAAATTTGGTTATATATTTTAAAAATACATTTTGTATTGGGGCCACATACCATCCATCCAGGGCAGGGCCACAATTGGCCTCACAGGACATATAGAGAGTATATTCATCATTCTTATGGGCTATCCTAATTCGGCTTCGCTCCTCATATCGGTCACAGTGTGCGATTACGTCACTCCCTATGGCCCTCCATTACACATTTCATCACAGATGACGTCTCCACTTTAAAATTGTATTCAATTTAACAAATTTATGAGAGTTGCTTAGTTTAGGTTCCACTGATTGAACAAAAAAAAACAAAAAACAGACACATCTATGGCCTGCCTTATTGATTTGACAAGCAAATTCTCAAAAATCCTTGTGTTTTTTGTTCACAGTTTGGTCGCTAGAAGGTTGAATTATAAAAAATGTAATAATTGGGGTAATCTGGTGCATATAAAACAATTTGCGTAACTGATATGAACTTTACTTTTGAAGAACAATTCTTATTCATTTCATCCACTGTAAAATTAAACCGCATACTGTATTATAACAAAATACGTTTTACATCGCCTTTAACTATGCCTGGGAAAAAAAAGTCCTATAACACTGCAGAATAATAAAGTGGGGATCATCATGCAGTTAGCAGGGTATGGCATATTTGGTTTCAAACATGTGCATAAAAAGTTATAAGTGAGGGATCAGCTAAGCCTTTAATTGTGATGTTATATCTCAACTATGAACATAAAATATTTATTTTAATAGCTTGTTGCATTTTAGAAACTCAGTAAATGCTGGAATTAAACTAGATATAATCAGTTAATTCATGACTGTATTAAATATGTGAGCTCTTTTACTTTACACTCAATTACCCAAATGTTACAAATACAAGTCAGTCAACAATTGCAGAGTTATGCTGATCCAGCATAGTAGCACCTCACGCCACAAACAAAACTGGCTGCTTCTTTAATAGATTGCCTGTACTCTTGCAGAACTATGAACTAGAAGAAATTCAAAAGGGTAAAGTCAATAACGTTGGCATATTAAATCAAAAAAGATGATCCAAAAGTTATTAAACAAACCCAAAAATCCTTAGACTGCTAAATTAAAACCATGCTTTGTTAATAATTACCAATCACAAACCAATAAGACTACATAGCATGGGAGATCCAATTTATAGAACACGTTGGAGTAAGCTATGAAATAGCCGCATATGGACTTTTTTATGCATACATATTTGATGATCAACAAATAGTGCTGGCTGCTATTTATGCTATAGGGTTTATAGCGTGGATTGTATTTGTGTTTTTTAAGCTATGAAATATACATCATAATAAGGTGTTCTTAATGAGAGTGTAAAATCATCTGAAAGTTGAAGTTGCACTGGATATTTCAACATAATGATCTGAAGCACATTAGCAAGTCCACCAAGGAATGGCTCAAAAAGAGAAAAATGGAGGATTATAGATTGGCCTAGTTAATGTCCACATTTGTATCCCACTGAAATATTAGTGTGGGTGTGTGTGTGTGGGGGGGGGGGGGGCGTGGGAGGAGGAGACAGGTAGTTTGTGCAAGGAAACCCACAAAAGTATTGCAAATTATGTAATTGTGCATAGAGGAGTGGTCAAATTTCACTGAATTGACGTCACAGACTTGTGTGTAGCTGTGTGAAACACATTCTACAAGTACTTTTTACTAACTAGGGCAACACCAGCAAGGCAAGGGTGCACTTACTGTTTTCTGTAGCACATCATTACATCTACTGAGGTTTTTGTTAAAGCATAACTCCACTTTTGTTGAGAAAAAACATTCCACTCTGGGTGATCTATGTACATTGCAAGGAGCATCAATTTACGCAGCGCTTTACATATACTTTGTACATTCACATCAGTCCCTACCCTCAAGATGCTTACAATCTAAGGTCCCTAACTCCCATTCATACATACACATACTAGGGCCAATTTAGACAGGAGCCAATTAACCTACCAGCATGTCTTTGGAGTGTGGGGGGAAACCGGAGTACCTGGAGGAAACCCATGCAGGCACAGGGAGAACATGCAAACTCCAGGCAGGTAGTGTTGCGGTTGGGATTCAAACCAGTGACCCTTTTGCTGCCAGGATTATAACAAACATTGTTGCAGATTCCTACCTTTTGTTATTCTGAAGAAATCCCTCTGTTCCTCTGTACTGAGTGGGTCTAATAGGAGTGGTTTCATAATTATCAATCAGGTGTGCAGCTGGAGAGCACTAATGAGAAATCTGCTGGGCCTGCATCCCTTTAGACGTGTTCCTACTGAAAGTGTCTGTCCAAAAATTACATTTTTCATTGCAGGTAGATGCCTGAAATCTGACTTGTGTCTTAGGCAGACTTCTGGGAAAATCAATGAGGCAATCACACAAGCAGGAAATTATGTTTCTGGGGAGTGGCCAGTAGACATGCTGTGTACAGAACTCCAGGAAGCCATATTTCACTGCATTTTCAGAAAATTACAGCATCAATTACAATATGACTTGTATAGCAATTGTACACGCTATATTATTTTTTCTTTATTTGCTATTTCTTTTCCCCCACGAAAGTGGAGCTACCCTTGAACCCCATCAGCCCCGGAAGGATTTACACCATTCCTGACCAGATCACTTTTTGCGATTCAGCACTGCTTCAATTTAACTGACAATTGTGCGGTCAGGCGACGTTGTACCCAAACAAAATTGATCTCCTTTTTTCCCCACAAATAGAGCTTTCTTTTGGTGGTATTTGATCACCTCTGCAGTTTTTATCTTTTGCGCTATAAACAAAAAAGAGCGACAATTTTGAAGAAAAAATATATATATATATTTTTTTCTTTTTGCTATAATACATATCCAAAAAAATATATAAAAAAACAAAATGTATTCATCAGTTTAGGCCAAAATGTATTCTACATATTTTTGGTAAATAAAATCGCAAAAAGCATTCATTGATTGGTTTGCGCAAAAGTAATCGCATCTACAAACTATGAGAATTGATTTATGGCGTTTTAATTATTTTGTTGTTTTTTTTACTGGTAATGGTGGCGATCTGTGGTTTTTATCGGGACTGTGGTATTGCAGCGGATATATCGGACACTTTTGTGGGACCACTGACATTTACACAGCGATCAGAGCTAAAAATAGCCACTGATTACTGTATAAATGTCACTGGCGGGGAAGGGGTTAAGCTGTAGGGGGTGATAAAGGGGTTAACTGTGTTCCATAGGCGTGTTGTAACTGTGTGGGGGCTGGGCTGGCAGGGGCATGACAGATCTAACTGATCCCAATTACAGGGATCAGTAGATCACTGTCATGCCACCTAACAGAACGGGAAACCAGTGTGTTTACATCGGTGGTTCCCCGTTCTTTCTCTGTAGTAGCCCGACCTGCGGCCACACTCATGGAGCATGCGGCGGGCAGCAGAGTGTACCGCTCGCAAACTGCGGCTGCGCGAATCGCCGTTTATATACGGCGATTTGCGCAGCGGAGCCACATTGACACAGTAAATGTACGCGAGGCAGTCGGCAAGTGGTTAAATAAATTATTGAAAATGTCAAATTCTCTGGGTGTTTTTTTTTTTAATAGTATATCGTCAGGCATTGTTTGAAAGAAGATCTGATTTACGCCTGTTCTAATGTAGAAAACATAATTCTCTAGGGTACCTTACTTTTTGACAAGACTATATGTTTTAAAGTCTTGGATTAAATTCCCATCAGGACAGTTTCTGCATGGAGTTTGTATTTCTGTCAATGCAATTGTATTAATTTCCCCACAATCCAGACATATTTTATGACATTCTGCCACAATTGGTTCCAGAATGTGAGAAGGGCTTTGTCAGGGAGTGTAAACCTAACTGGAGCAGGCACTTATCTTGCAGTGCTTTACACTTCCTGCAAATTGTGTCAGTGCCACATTAATTAAATCTTCTTGCTCCACAAGGCTGTACTGAATAAAATGTTGATCAATGGGTATGACAATAGAGGAAAGAGGTACATTAATTTAAAGAAGTACTTCTTAATTCCAGCACTTCAGCAATATCTCGAAATTTCAAGATACAGCATGGTACAAAACATCACAGAAAGTTACACCGTGAAGTATGGCAAACCATTTGTGGTTCTACATTAAAAAGAAAAATTAGATTATAAATCTAGTCCAAGATATATAGTTGAGACCCCATTCAGATATATCTTCCACATAAAGCAGCATCATAGCATGAATGACACTGACCTAACCAAGTACCTTCATAACCATTCCTTTTCAGATTAATGATATTTAATTTTGAAGATATTTACTTTCACTGCCCATTGCTTAGGCAGTGCATTACTAACTCACAAGTATTTGTTAAAGCTGCATGCATTTTACCCATACAGTCTAATAGTATGACCTGCAATGATCATCAGCTCCTTCTAGTGGCCAAAATGCAGTATATTTCACCTAAATGGCTCAATCAGAAATTTACTGCATTGTGGCCACTAGATGGAGCGGACAATCATTAGTATTACATAGTATTGGACAAAACACAGGGAAAATTTGTGAGCTTGAATGAAAGCTGGTGAAATTCATCCAACTAACATTTTAAAAAATAGACCCCCTTAGCATACATTTTAGCAGGACTGTAAAAATTAAGCACTGATTTTCAAATGTTGTCAAGAATAAATGAAGATAAATAGACATTCAGACAAAAAACATGTATCGAACGTAGGCCGGTCAACAAGCATATGCATTGATTTCTGCAGGTGGGTTTCATTATAGCTCTGGGAAAAAATGTTTTTTACATTTGCTATGGATATAAACTACCTCTATTGATGACTGTCCCATGTGCGGATGCTGCTTCATTCAGGGAAAAAATCTAGCTATGCTATATAGGCCCATTTCATACAGATTTATACAGACCCAAATGTACCTGGATGAATGGATGAAAACAAATGTGCGTCCGCTTACATCCTCCTACATAGAAGTCTGCTCAGGTCTGCAAAATAAAATAAAAAGGTTTGCATCCTGTTTCGTTTTTGCATACACAAATGGGATGGGTCGGGTAAACGCTGATGTGAACGGGTGTATATCCACCCATGTCAGTCCACCCAAAGAAATTTTACCATTTATAGATCCCATGGTGGTATGGAATAGAGGGTGGATGTGTGAAAGAGGCTCTACAGTTCTGACTGTAGTACAGCTCTGATAGCGAGCAGGTCACTCACTCTCCACCTTCAAAAAACTCTTGTATTCTTTCACCGAATGTAATGTGTTCTGTAAATGGTGGAGGTGCGGATGAATGTCATGATCTCCCCTTGTACAATCAGAACATCTTGTATTCAGTGAAAAGAATGCAAGACTTTTTATTTGGATGGATGAGGTACAGAATGAGCGACACATTCATTTGCACATCTGTACTACATTCAGAAGTGTAGTTCTCAGTGCCAGATGTATGGCACTTACAGGGCTGTACAGGCTAAATAAAAGTAAGCATTTTCCCGAATGGAGCAGAAGCCACACATGAGACCGGCATCAATAAAGGCTGTTTATATTTACATGGCAAATGTAAAGTCTTTTCTTCCTGGAGTTCAGCTTTAACAATTTATTATAATGATTAGTCTATCTGGGTGTGTGAAGTATGGCGGCAGATTTTATCACCGTTTCTCAGGAAATGTTCCTTGACACTAAATTAGAAATTAAGGGATTAGAATTAATTATGAGTATAAGCAATTACCTGAGTAGCTATGATACAAGGTAACCATACTTCCAAAGTTTTACGTTTTATAATTCTTCAGCAGCAATCTACAACATTTTATAACCTACTTTCTTTAAAAAAGGGCTACAATAAAAACCCATATTGGCAGGGAGAGCCTAACTGGGTACTGATGTTTGGCACGTAATCATGTATTAAAGCTCAACATAGCCAATTTATTTGAAATTATTTATTTATATACTTATCTATTTTAGAGAGAGTGCAGGATGGTAATAAAGTTAAGGTTTAAATGCGATCAGTGTCCCCACTAGGAGAAATTTCAGCTGACTTTCTGTTCTGTCTGATATCCATCATGAACAAAGAAAAATAAGTTCCTACACTTCCTTTATCCACTATAAAATATGTTTTTATTTTTGCCTTTGTCTCCACTATGCATCCCCACGATTTGCTACTATTACATAAAATACCTACATTTAACCTATTCCAATGTATTGGGCTGCAGTGCAAAATGATAGTGACCATGTCACTAACTTAAACAATTGCAGGTAAAAGTAAAGCAAAATAAAGTATTTTAAATGCTTATTGCAATGTTTTCATTTTTATAAATGTTTATGTTCTTGCAATGTGCCTTTCAACTTGCTTGACTTCTCAGCAAAGACAATTCCTTGGCAAAGCCCCCTCCTCTCCTAATCTGTGCTGGGCAATCTCATTTGCCTCTCACCTCTCCTCCCTACATAAACTTTTATGTAGCTGCCAGGGAAGCAGCGAAGAATACTATAGAGTAGGAGTGAAAGCTCGGAGTCTGCTGTGGCTACTGACACCGCATGTATACTGGGGAAGGTAGATATGTAGTGCTGAACCTTAGCGTTTTGTCCTATTGGTATTGCTAATCGCATTATATTAGTGCTGTCACAACATATCTAGTGTTAATACAGCATGTCTGGTCAGACTGGGAGCTTATAAACCCCAGATGATTTCCACAATTTTCTTTGTGGTTTATAGTGCAAAACAGCATAGTTAAGACTCAAGAGCCATACCAAAGACTAATAGTCCATATACTATTTTATTCCAGTATAGGGTCAGGCAGAAGACCAAAAAGATGAACCTACCATGTTTCGGGGGTCCAAAAATTTTCACCAGGTGTCGCAGTCTAAACTGCTGCTGACAGCACCTGTGCCTAATAGGACACGGGTAAAAATGCGATTACCATTTTACCCTCAATCCAGTTCATATACATTGTTTCCTATTTTAAACCCTGGTGAAGGATGAGTTTTTTGGACCCCTGAAATGCATGGGCTTTCCCTTTTCGATATTTGACTTGACCAGTGATGTGGAGCTTCCATTTTAGATCTGCGGTTTCATCAAATCCAAGATGGCAGCAACCAGCAGTAGTCTCTGGATTTTTGGAAGTCTACGCAAGGGATTAGAGGTAAAACATGCATACACAGTACATTAAATGCATATTAAATCTTTTCGGAAGATATATATTTTTTTTTAATGAATGGACCTGCTACAGGTTTTCTTACTAAGGATTATGCAAATACTTCGTGCCACATTCATAAATCTTCTTGCTTCGCAAGGCTATACTGAACTGTGGCTCCATGGGTACAGCAATCATGGAAAGAGGCAGATTAATTCAAAGAATAGTGGGCCTGCAGCATTCCGGCACTTCAGCAATATCTCAATATTTCAAGATGCATATACTGTAGATAGCATAGCAAACACTGCTACCCATTTAGTATAATCAGTATTGAGACAAATGTAACATCCTGCAGTAGTCAGAAGTGCTTACAGCACATTGATTGGCTTTCCATCTCCCTCTATCTTTTTTTATTTCACAGTATCTATACTGCACATCTTGAACAAACAGTTTATTTTACTTCTAGTCCTTATCCTTTACTAAACAGAAAGAAAACAAAACCTCTGACTTCAATAAAAATAAATGTATATACAATGGACGGCAAAATACTTAAAGAGATGATTGCTTTCTTATTAACCCCGTGATCAGGAAGTATTAAGGTTTTAAACTAGGACCAAGGGTTAAGAGGCCTCACTGTAAGGACATTGAGCAGTTATCCCCGTGGGAGCAGAGAAAGATTCCACAACATGTGGCACTTTTCAAAGCATGGCCAAGAACAAGGCTCTGTTTTCCTGTTTAATTGATCTGGTGATAACATTAACGGAAAAAAATGCAATAATTAAACCTGCAGTACAGTGTGGAAGTAAGGATGAACAGATGTCACAATTCTAAAAATTTTCTGGAGTAAACTGACTGACATATGGTAACCTGCACTACAGTTTAGTATGGTAAACTATTTAAACCTTACCGTCTTAGGCAAAGAGTTTAGCCTTGTCACCAGCCACAAGTGACTGCTAAAGACAACTGTTATACTGTTTTTTTCTCATGAACCTCAATGTCTTTTATAGGTAAAATCAGGACACTGAGCCATGATCAATTCAAACTTATATATGCGTCATCAAGGTGGATCAAAATGTCATGAGCTCAAAACTTGTTGATTTTAAGGTTATTATTCCTGATATGTCAATGGCGACAGATTTGAATAAGGAAAGGTCTGACTGATGTCTTGTTCTCTCATAAAATAAATAAATAAAATCTGTGACATAATGCCTACTTTCTAAAGTTTTGCTCACTCAAAAGATAAAAAAAAAATTCCTAAAACAGGAAAAGAGGGGTAATATGATTTGCTATGAAAACATCACTATATCCATATTAAAACCAATAGATATACCCTACCATTTTATCACAAATTCATGTAAGAAGCAATCCCATTCATATTTAAATAATTTCTATGTTCTATGATCACAGCATACACTTTCATGTTATAACAGAAGCATTGTAATAGCAATACAGACAATAGCTATTTTTAACAGTCCAAATTACGCTTACTTGAAAAATCTCCTGCTGGACTTCTCCTTCCACAACTTCGTGGATTCCCTGCCTGCTTTGAGACTCTCCTCCACTGTTTACTTTCAACTTCTAAGGACTACATATTCCATGGTACCTTGCTTTCTGCAAACAGTGATTCCTGTACTGACTCCACCCCCTGAAACTCCTCCTCTTAGCTCCTCTGTAGCTAGCAAGACAGGCTCTGTGAATTCTCACTCACAGGGTATGAATAAGTGTAACAGAATTCAATAGGTAAATATGTGTGGGATCTTCACAAAGTACGTTCACAAAAATTCAAGATTGTTCAGAATAATAGGAGTAGGCTAGAAATTAGGGTTGTCCCGATACCACTTTTTTAAGACCGAGTACAAGTACCGATACTTTTTTCAAGTACTCGCCGATACCGATTACCGATACTTTTTTTAAGGTCATGTGACAGTGGCACGAATATTTTATTTTTTTACAATTTTATTTTTTTATTATTTTTTACAATTTATTTACCTATTTATTTATTTTACAATGCTTTCTTTTTTTTTAGGGGGGGGGGGAGTGGACGATGTCAGTGTGTTTTTTAATTTTATTTTCTATTATTTTTACAATTTAACCTTTTACAATTCTTTTATTTTATTTTTTTATCAGCCCTGTTGGGTGGGGGGGGGGGCTTTGGTGAGATATAAGGGGGTCTTAAAAGACCCCTGACATCTCTCTTTTGAGACAGGGAGAAGGGGGCTGAGGATGGAGATTCCCCAGCCCCTTTCTCAGAAGCCTCAGCTGCATTGAAGATGAATGGAGAGGAGACAGCGGCTCCTCCCCATTCATAAACTGAAGCATCATAAGCACAGTTTACGATGCTCAGTGACATTCATGAATGGACAGTCAGTGATCACTGACTCTCCATTCAGAAAAGGAAAGAGCCGATAAATTACAGATTTACCGGCTCTTTCCTCCGCTCTCCATCCTGACAGATAGAGGACAGGGGGACTGGAGGAGGATACAGGGACAGTCAAGGGGGATGATCAGTGCAGCGCTGGAGAGGGATTTACAATCACTGATCTCCCGACTCCCTGTATATATTTCATTGTAGCAGCTGAAAGCCGCGGGAGGAGAAGCGGCTGTCAGTTGCTTTAATGAAATGTATACAGGGAGGTCAGTGATTGTAAATCCCACTCCAGCGCTGCACTGATCATCCCCTGCTTGCCCAAGTATCGGATGAGGCATCGGAGCATTTTGCCCGAGTACAAGTACTCGGGCAAATGCTCAGTATCTGCCCCGATACCGATACTAGTATCGGTATCGGGACAACCCTACTAGAAATTATTGAAATACAATGTGGAAATGAACATTACATTTTGGCCATAGATACGTTTTAAAATGAACCCGTGCCCAGACTATGCCCATTAAAGTATTTGCATATTCTACCTTCTAATACAAGCATTTTAAAAACAAACGATGTCTGACATTCTCAAGAAATTAATCTTCAAAGTTTACAACAGAAGCATTAAAATTATAGTTTGTAATTGTATTAGATTTGTGCATTGGGATACCCTTCACATTGCAGCACATAGAATGTTACTGAGCTGTTGCCTGGCCTCTGTACATGTGGATGTGTAAGTTCTATCCATCTCAGCGACTACTGTGGTATCTTCAACTGGAGTGCCAGTGAGCCTTCCCCCTGGACCGGTGATTTGCATGATCACATTATTGTTCTCTAGCAGTACATAGTATATTGGTTTCAATTTTCTTTTGAATTTGAAAATACAAACCACAAATACATACAATTATACTGGTCATGACTCATCAGTGTATTTTCCAGAGTACTGAACTATATCTATGGGTGAGATGAGGGTGCAGTTTTTATTGTCATAAGATCTACATACAGTAGTATACACAAAACACTATAGGTCATACGTCATTAAAACTAATGTCTCAGAATGCATTCTGGTAGCCATGAAATTGTTTTAGGCATATCAACAAAACAAGCTGAATTGCATAAGTGTTCTAAAAGGGCTTGTCCTTGTCAGGCCCTTAAATGGCATCTGTGCTCTGAGGAAATCCTAGGACTGCTAGGTTTTCCAGTGTTTTATCTGGGACACCTGGTGTGGGTGTGCACATTTAGGAAAAAGAAAAAAAAAAACAATGAATCATACCAACTTCACATCAATTAACCAGATTTAACAGTTCATGCATCTAATCTTGAAAGGGTGGAGTTAAGAAAAAGCATAAAAGGAGCAAACAGAAAAACTGTATTTCCAGGTTTAGCTGCTTAGATACATAGAAACAAATAGCACTGTATGCTTAGCGTGCACTCTTGTGCTGGATTTGCATATGTTCTACAAATATATGCAATCACAATGTTGGATTTAGTTTACAGGTAATGGGAGCAGCTACATTACAGTCATGAATAAGTAAGCAATTTAGGGCAAAGTAAACGCGGTGTTTAATAAACAAGGATTTAAAATGATTTTATGGTCAAAATTTAAAATCTTAGTCATTTCCACAATGAATTTCAATTATTTTAGCCTACTCCTAATTTAGGCCTCGTGCACACAGGACATTTTTTGACTGTTTTTCAGCAGCTGTTTTCAGCTGCAGAAGTTTTTTTCTACAGTCCATAAACCCTCCATCATGTTATCCTATGTGTTCATGCACACATAGGCTGTTATCAGTTGTTTTTAGCAGTGACGTTTTTGAGCTGTAAAAAAAACCCAAGACCAGGAGGGTTCTGAGAGACGTTTTTCAGCTGTAAAAATGCTCAAACGCTCAAAAAGATCAATTGGAAAAAAAAAAAATCGCTGGCCCTTCAAAAACGTAAAAAAACGGCGGTAATATAACGCTGGTAAAAGCTGAAAAAAATCACTGATAAGCTACTGACGTTTTTTGGACGTCTTTTTAAAGTCCTGTGTGCATGAAGCCTTAAGATGAGCTCAGAGTTTGGTGCAAACTTAGATTTGGATTAAATTTTGCTTTTTCAGAGGTTTAGGTCTCATGCACACTGGACGTTTTTTGATGTTTTTTATGTTTTTTTTTTTTTTTGTGTTCATGCACACATAGGCTGTTATCAACTGTTTTTAGCAGTGACGTTTTTGAGTTGTAAAAAAAAACCCAAGACCAGTGGGTTCTGAGAGACGTTTTTCAACTGTTAAAATGCTCGTTTTTGGACATTTTGGATCCATTGAAAAAAAAGAGAAAAAACGCTCAAAAACGTCAGTGCTAAAAAAACGCTCAGAAAAGCTGAAAAGAAATCACTGATAAGCTACTGACGTTTTTAGGACGTTTTTTTAACGTCCTGTGTGCATGAAGCCTTAGAGTCAATCCGAACGTTTGGTACTTTCAGTAAAAACATCCCACAAGGCATTGCAAAAAAAATAAATATATATATATATCTCATTGGCCAATTTGTCCAAATTCCCAGACCACACACTATAAAAGGCTGCTCTCCCAGCAGCCCTTTGTATGTTGTAGTGTAGTAAGAGTGAGGGCCGGTTCACACCATAGAAACGCAATCCAGATGCGTTCCAGAAGCTTTTCTGCATGTGCAACTTTTATGCATTTCTGATGCGTTCCAGTATGTTTTTGATGCAGTCCAGTGCATTTTCCCCCTTTTTTTTCTTAACCACTTCAGCCCCCAAAAGATTTACCCCCTTCCCGAACAGGACATTTTTTGCGATATGGCACTGCGTAGCTTTAACTGACAATTGCGTGGTTGTGCGACGATGTACCCAAACAAAATTGACTTCCTTTTTATCCCCACAAATAGAGCTTTCTTTTGGTGGTATTTGATCACCTCTGCAGTTTTTGTTTTTAATGTTTTATTTTGAATGTTTCTAACTGTATGAGGGGATAACAAGGAGAGCCAATTAGGACTAATGTTTATGCAGTTTCCTGTCAAGCTGCCACGGATGCAAGTCACTGGTATCCCATGGTCCATTTCCCAATGCTCAGTTGTGTGAGCCTTTATAAACACATGCTCCAAACTGCACCATAGTCATTTACAGTCCTAAGAGGAGGAGGGTGGTCAGCACAGTTACAGTCACATGGCTGCAACCATGCTCTAATTCAGCCAACATCACCATCTGCAGGCTTAACAATGAGCAGACAGGTCGCTCTTCCTTCATCTGCTGATACGAGGAAAATCCCACAGCCACTTTCATGCAGAGTCTCAATACCAGTTTAGCAAACTTGCTGGCGTTACAGCTGTTGAAGCCCACCTTCTTCTTCTTGCCTTTCTTCTCTCTGCAGTCGGTGCTGTACTGCAGTGTCAGCTTCCCTGGCCACCACTTTTTTTAACCAGCCCAGCCCTCCACCATCATGTGGAAGGTAATATTTCCACATCACTGAACCTTGTGGTCATGTGGACACGTGGACCAGCAGGTATAGGCAGGCATGTTTTATCTTGTTCATGACCCTCTGAGTCACTTTGCTGCCCCCCCCCCCCCCACTCAATGCCCTCTTTTGGTGAGTCATCCTCAGAACCACTATTACCCCAGGCATTCAAGAAGCTATAGAAAATTCCCATGCAGCTTGTATACCCAGGGGACAGGAGCCACACTAATGCAGAGATACTATCAGGTCTGAAAGCCCAGAGGTGGTTAACCTCATGACATCCTATGCCAGGAAAGATTGTGTGTTAGAACAGCACCAACCTGCTGTCAATCCGGCAAGGAAAGTTCACACATGTGCCTGAAACATATCCCAAACCTAGTGGGTGGTAAAGTAGCTTCCTGTTAGGTACTAACAGAATCTTCCGAGGTATGCCAGAATATAGTTTGTTCAGCTGAGTGAAATTCGGTGAACCTTAGCTGCCTGTGCACCATCTGATATGTGATATGCCCACCTGTTGAAATTTCTACCTCGACCATGTTGCAGTGGCTGCACGTGGATCAGCAGGCCATAAATGAGTACCTTTACAAGTATGGCACAAGGACAGGCTTGGGGAAACTAAGTCGCCCCCCCCCCCCATGTCAGTGCTCCTCTTTAAGGACACAAGCAGCATGCTATATCCATTTGCCACCTTGTTGAAGCAGGATGCCAACAGGTCTTTGAGGAAGTAGACTGTCAAGGCTGGTAAGTAAATGAAGTCCACTTCTCGAAGGGCCATGCAGCTCTGCTGCCCTGATGACTACTGTAAGTTGTGAGGACGTCCGACTGATCCCTTATCAGACACGAGTTTGAAGCGAGCTTGTCCAATGCAGAATGGATAGGCAATTGGGATGCTATTCGAGAATGTTTGGATTCCCTTTGTGGCCACATCTCTTTTTCATCTCTAAGACATCTCCACAGCACAACATGCTTGGTTGTAATAACAATCCAGATTAACAGGAGAAAGGGCTTCCTTGATTTCAGCTCAGGGCTGGTCAACTCTCACATCAGAGATATCCTGACCTTGGGACACAGACCACAATGGGCCTGTCCAGAGACTGAGGGAGCTTGTCTCACATAGCAAATTGAGTTGCAGAGGCGTGGAGTGAAATTGGGTGAACATCTCTGCCTCAAATAAGCCCACCATGAGGCCTATTACCTTCATGTAAAATCAGACCACTGGAAGCTTTTTGAAGGTCTGGGCATGAGCTTGGAGGGTTAACAGCCTTTCCTGTGAAAGAAACACCCAGGCGCTTGGGCCATGTCCAAGGCCAGGCGCAGGTATTCCAAGTGGTAGGTTGGAGTCAATGCAGGTTTCTGCATACTGAGAATCCACCCAAAGCTTTGAAGTGTCTGGATTGTCACATATTGGCTGCTAGCGTGAGGAGTGAGGCAAAAAGGCCATCCAGATATCCAATTATGGATTCACTGAGAGCATAGCACTGAGGATCCAGGGAAGCGCCTTAGCAAAGACCTAAGGGGACCATGGAAAGGCCAAAAGAAAGAATCTCTTGCCCACTGCAAACTGCAGGAACCGCTGATGTGGGGGAAAAATGGGAATATGTAAACGTGCATTTTTCATGTCTATTATCTAGTGCCAAAATCTCCTTAGATTGCAGAAAGTGGTACACACTATGCTTATGACCATGACAAACTGACTAAAGTGGGCGCAGTAGACAATGGCCATGACACACTATTCAAAAAAGACTGCTCCTGGCCTAAAGTATTCTCGTCACCGACCTGTTTGTGCCCAAGGCATGGGCCTGGTGTCAGGGACCTCTGTGCCAAGAGTCTACAGAGACTGGAACTACTGGGATGCAAATTGCACTGCCCTAGATGCTCCCGATGCGGGATCCCCAAATGCACATTCCAGTGCCAAAGGCAACAATATAGGCAACCCTGCATCTTCCATATGGCAGGGTCCAGATATAGTTTCCCAAGGAGTGGTCTTTCAATATCAGTATTACAAGCCAGAACCTATTCTCAGTAGAGAGAGGCCATCCACCACCTAAGGACCCTAGCAAAAAAAATAAGGATTGCTGGGAGAGGGTGGGGTTACTGTATATGTGCTGTCGGAACAACTTTGCCAGTGTCCTCAGTGCATGATTGAAAAAATAAATTTTCATTTTATGTTTTTGGCAAATATATGCCTTACTTTCTGCCTCCAAAACTGCCTCACATCAAAAAGAAAGAGATTCGTTGAGGAAATACGTAAAAGGATTTTATATACGGTCTTTGAAATAGTCAGTTTTATATCATTTTAACACTGAAATATGCCTACTCCCTGCCGCAAAATTGCTACACATTTGAAAAGGATGACATTTTTCTTCAGCAAATTTGTACAATGTTTATACCATGTCATTGAAAAGAAAAAAAAAACTATTTTGATAAATAATTTTGGCTGAAATAGGCCACTTCTCTGTCTCCAAATTTTCCTTCTATTAAAAAGGTTGTGGTATATTTAGCAAATCTGTATCTGAAAAAAACACAGTTCCATGTAATATTTCTTGCTGAAATAGGTCCAGTATCTGCCTACAAACCTGCCTGGTATAACATAGGATGAATACAATTTCATGTAAGATTTCTGGCTGAAATAAGCTGACTATCTTTCTCCACATTTGCCCCCTACTAAGGATGAAATTCTCTGCAGCAAATCGGTATACAAGTAATTGTTATTATCTGTCTTCGCAAATATACAGGAGTATTTCACGTTTATTGATGAAATTTGCCTTCTCTCCTTCAGAAATATGGCTTACCCACATAGGTTTAAAAGCAGGGAATGCAATTCTGTAAAACTAGCTTGTCTAAAATAAAAAAAAAAAAGAAAACAAAAAAAGAAAACAAAATGAAAAAGCATACTAATTTTATTTCATGATAACACCTGCCTAGGCTCTTCATTTTTCCATAGTGGCCTAGTTAAAAAGCTTACATGGCTTGTGGTGTGTCTGTGAAATATTTCTTGCACTTTACTGTAACATAACAAACTGACTTTTTCAAAATTTTGAAAAAAAAAAATCTGGTAATTTTTCTCCTTTGGTGTCTTTCATTGGTGTGCACTGATGCGGCTGCACTGTTGGCCTGCACTGATGGGCAACGATAGGCTGCACTGATGGGCACTGGGAGGTGGCACATATGCACTGATGAGGCGGCACTGATGGTTGGCACTAATGGGCACTGGTAGGTGACACTGATAGGCAGCACTGATGATGAGGCACTGATGGGCATTGATTGGCAGCACTGATGGGCATTGATAGGTGGCACTGGTGGGAAAAGGTAGGTGGCACTGTGGGCACTGGCAGGTGGCACCAGGTGAGCAGCCGCGGCGCTCTGTGTGAGGGACCGATGTCCCTCTGACAGAAGTCGGCGATCTGCTATTTTTTCCCCCCTCACGCTGACAGTGGGTACAGTACATGCTCGGGAGAACGTCCATGGACGCCCTCCCGACAATTTAGGGCCACGCTGTAGCCGTCTTTCGGCTATATCGCGGGCAGGAAGGAGTTCAACTATGATGTGAATATTTACATGTGCCCACTTGTATTACAATTCCCTTAATCTCATGCACACTAATTGAATTTAAAGCAGGCTGCAATGCTAATGCCAGAGGAAAGAGTAGAGTATGAGTAATTCTTTACACAAATTATATTTACATATAATGTCTCATATCTTCTGCTCAGATTGCTATGTGGTCCCCTGGTGTTGCGTGAGGTACAGTAGGTGTTCAGGCAGCAAAGAAAGGTCAGATCCCTGTCATAAATGTATAAACACCCCAATAAGAAATTTATATTAAGCACAAAGGAGATCTATGGACACTGTATACGCTTTCACAGCATTGTAATAGCAATACAAACAATAGTTATTACTGACAATCCAACATAAGCTTCTGCCTGTCTGCTGGCCATCTCTTTCCACAACTTCTTGGATTCCCTGCATGCTTTACAGCTTCTCCTCTGCTGTTTACTTTCTTTTTCTAAGGACTAAATATCCCATGGTACTCTGCTGTCTGCAAGCAGTGATTCTTGTATGAACTCTGCCTTCTGAAACAACTCCTCTCAGCTCCTCTGTAGTTTAGAAGGCAGGCCCTTTCAAATGTGTGATACAGCAGTGCCTACTCCCAGGGCATAGTGAATATGTTCAATGCAATTCAAGGAAGTAAATGTGTGGGGAAGTTTAACCACTTTCTGACTGCACTAGAGCCGAATGGCAGCTACAGTGCAGTTGTCCAGTTTGGGAGGGTGACAATTGACGTCCTCCCAGAACCACGCCCCCCCCTCCCCGCGTGCCTGCTGCGGGGCGCATCCAGCGCGCTCTGTGATCGCTGGGTCCTTCGGACACAGCTGATTACAGATCACGGTAAAGGAGTGAGGTATTGCCGAATATCAGAGCGACAGCAATAATTCTTGTGCCAGACCTCCACTAGTAATCTGTAAAGGCTTTTAAAGAGTAACCTATGGAGATTTTTAAATACCGTAGTTTGATGCCATTCCACGAGCGTGCGGAATTTTGAAGTGTGACACGTTAGGTATCTATTTACACGGCGTAACACCATCTTTTATATTTTACAAAAAAAAAAAAAAAGGGGAATATATTGGGTTTGTGTGCATTAAAATTAATTAAATTAATTTAGTAATTAAAAGTAATTTTTCCACAAAATGTATGTTCAAAAAACTGCTGCGCAAATACAGTGTGACATAAAAAATTGCATAACCCATCATTTCATTCGCTTGGGTCTCTGCTAAAAAATATGTAATGTTTGGGGATTCTAAGTAATTTTCTAGCATAGCCACTTCCGGACCGCCGTACGTCGTTTGACGGCGGCCACTTTGAAGTGGGATACCGTTGTTATGGTAACAGATAGCTACCATAACCCCGGTATCGTTTTTTTCTGCAGGCGATTCCCTGCAAGATAAAAGTGATCTTAGCGGCGGATTCGCCGCGAGATCACTTTTATCAGCGGCGGGAGAGGTGATACGTTAAAAAATACAGTGTGACATAAACGCGTCGTCAAAAAACTTGTATGTAAAACACCTTTTTAATGAAAATTAATGATTTAATTAAATTAATTAAAATTACGTGTGTTTGGGTTATATAAGGGGAAAAAAAAAAAAAAACATTTTATATTTTCTACCACAATGCGGCACATTTATCTATGGATTGCACAGTGTGAAGTTTTAAGGCGTGCGAGCACCTTACCGTAGTTTGATGCCATAAATTTTTAGAGGTATCCAATGAGAAATTTTCGGAAATGTCTAATGATCACCTCCAGACCGTGTTCT
>BLSH010042314.1:1048367-1069761 GCA_018402905.1 Glandirana rugosa | reverse complement strand
GGTTGGGATTTTTCGGGCCCAGAGCCCTATGTACACGATCCAGCTCAATGGGAGATTCCTTGTCTTTCTGTAGCAGCTCATTGAACATGGCTGTGACTGCTGAGGCTAGGTCCTTATTCTCCACAGATTCCGGGAGGCCACGGATTCGGATGTTGTTCCGTCTGGCCCGGTTCTCTTGGTCGTCTTGGTGAAGAATGAGCGTCTGGATTTGCGATGTATGTTCCTGGAGTATGGAATCATGCGAGTTAAGTGTGGTAATCACATCCTCCACATTGTGCTCAACTTCCTCGATCCTGTCTGTGACATCCCTGCGTAATTCAGAGATTTCTTGCTTGTAAGAGTGTTCCAAACGATTGACATAGGCCTCAAAGTCATGTCTGGTGGGGAGGGCTTTAATATAAGCCTCCATGTCCCAACTTGTGTAGGAGCGCTGAGATTCGGGGGAGTGACAGTTCGAGTGAGGGGATCCCCGGTCTGAGTCTTGTGGTGACCGGGTGCGCTGTCTGCTCCTTGTGTGGGGCGTATTGTGCTGTGAGGCCTGGTGCTGTGCGACCGCTCGCTCGGCCGAGGAGCGTGTCGGCGCCATCTTGGCTGCAGGGGATCCGTGCAAGGCCTGGCCAGGACGGGCGAAAAAACGCCCTATTTCTCCCTCTTTTCGGGTCCCGGGGGTTTTGTGGCACTCTCCCCCACCTCTCCTCCCCATTACCGTGCTGATCGCGTTGTAGTGCGGGTTCTCAGGGTCGATTGTCGTCCGGTGCGCCGGGAGCTCAGAGAAGAGACGTCTTATCTCTCCATGCGCCTGGCCACGCCCCCCCCATCGGTGACATTTAAAAAGTTCTACGTTATCAGTTTTGCGTTACAGAGGTGGTCTAGTAGCAAAATTATTGCTCTCACTCTAATGGTCATGGCGATACCTCACATGTGTGGTTTGAACACCGTTTTCATATGCGGGCGCGACTTATGTATGCGCTTTCTTTGCTGCGCAAGCTCGCGGGGCCGGTGGCGCTTTAAAAAAAAAATGTTATTTTTTTTTTTTTTAGCATTGTTCCTTTAAAAAATTAAATTCTGATCACTTTTATTGCTGTCACAAGGAATGTAAACATCCCTTGTGACAGTAATAGGCGGTGACAGGTACTCTTAATGGAGGGATCTGGGGTCTAAAAGACATCCAATTCCTCCTTTGCACTTAAAAGTATTTCGATCGCCAAAAATGGCGATTCTGAATACTGTATTTTTTTTTTTTAAATCGGCGCCATTGGCAGCCAAGTAAACTGGAAGGGACTTTGTGATGTCGCTTCCGGAATTTCATGAAGGAGACTTGATTGAAGCTGGTTGCGTGGTGCCCTCCCGCTGCAGAGCCAGATCAGCTGTTATCACCAGATAGCCGATCGCCTGCTCTAAAAACGGTACCGGGGTATAACCTGCAGGTTATACCCCAATACATCCACTTCTTCTTTCCACAATTTGCGTGAAGTGGTTAAGATTCAACATCAAAAGAGTGTCACGTATTTGTAAATACTGTATTTCACTATATACGTTCAGTTTACTGTTACAAATAAGTGTGGAATTCAAAACTCCAGTGGGTGTAATAAGATGTCTGCTTGCCGCCTTCTCAATGTATCCTTACTGTGGACGAGTACGGGGTGTAGCAAGATGCCAGAGACAGAACGCCACTTCCGTTACAAGATGTGATGGGTAAGGATGGGCTCAGACTTGTTCAGAACTGCACGTGCCCGAGTCTGCTAGGAAGTGAACCCTGCACTGCACTAATCACCGTCAGGGAGACAATTCCCTCATGTGTGGCTGCAGCGATCGGGGAATGTCTCCCTGCCTGTAATTAGCGCAGTGCAGGGTTCACTTCCTAGCGGGCTCAGGCACGTTTGGTTCTGAACAAGTCTGAGCCCATCCTTAATGATGGGTCGCCTAATCTGACAGAACCCCGGCCTTTGGGTGGGGGGGGGGGATTTCCCTCACGTTGGATCAATCTCCTCCAACTTCCTGTTGCATCTACTGAACAGGAAGTGGAGAAAAATATCCCCAATCAGGCAGAGATAGTGAAAAACACCTGAAAGGACCCTTTACTGTTCTGTGCTCAATCTAATGAAGAAAATAAAAGTTATGGCTTTAGATCTACCACGCAATTGTCTGATAAAGCGACGCGGTGCCGTATTGCAAAAAGTGCTCTGCTCATTAAGAGGGCAAATCCTTCCAGGGCTGAAGTGGTTAAAGCAAATGAAGAGAAAACTAAAGACCGTAAGAGGCAATGTCACCTTACACACAGGTGTCACTACAGGACTGGATCCCAGAGACACAATGGAGGACTTTCTGTATAATGACCCCATGTACAGGGACACTCTCCCCCTCCCCCATACAATCATTACACAACTGTAGAACTACAGCGCCCAGCATGCCCCCTCCAAGCACAGCTCTCTCAGCCCTGTGTACCTGCCAGTCCCCGGCTACACCTGGGGGCTCTAATGATCACCCTTCTCCCCGCCGAGCACCGCCACACGGCCGCCATGTGTATCAGGACCCCACGGGCTGCCCGCCGCGCCTGCCTGTCACCACAAACCCCAATGTTATACCCGCACCCGGTGCAGCAGGCAGGCGTGCCAGGGTCACTAAGACTGCCTACATAAAGCCCCTATTATTTTGCACACTCAGCCTCGTCTATGTATATTCTATAGGTCGGGTCACGCCCCCCTGTCACATGACTGCGAACGGGCTCGCGGACGTGCGGTGTCACGTGAGTAGAGCATAAGGCTATAGCTATAGACTTCCTGGCTTGTTATGTGCGCGCTCTGCTCTGTACATTAGTCTTCCAATGTCACATAGATGTGAATGCGGTTATTGTACACATATACCTTTATATGGCAATGGCAATGCAAACTGGGTGTGGCTTAGTAAAGGTAGGCACTGCCCAGTAGGCGTGGTCTGGTCACAATAAAGACGTGAGCAAGGTGCAACATATTGTATAATAATTGGGCGTACTAAACGGCTTGATGGGATGATTGGGGCTGCAATGCTCAAAACTCTCACTAGGTGTCAGTGTACTTCCTACACACACATATATGGTAATCACTGTGTTGTTACTGCAGCCAATCATCCCAATACGCAGGTTAGTACATCCCCATAATAATACAAATATACACCATCTTCACACCCATGTGCAAGAAGCCGAATATTAAAGCGGAACTCCACCTAAAAAGACACGTTCGGCTTAAAATCGATGAATCCTTTCACAGTGGGGCAGTGCGCTGCCAGGGTGGTGAAAAGAACGCCCTTCTCCATTGAAATTAATGGAAAGCTCTTCATAAGTGCCTGAAAAGCTTCAAAAGCACCTGAAAAGCTCTTGAAAAGCGCTCAGTGTTTTACTGGCAGTTTAGAAGCACCTCAGTGTGAGCCCTGGTTCACACTGACAGGATTTGACGTGCGATTTGACATGTCAAGTCGCTTGCCAAATCGGCGGCAATGGCACCATCCTATTCTGTGCGACGCCGCACTTGCGGCACTGCACTGATTTCAAAAAGTAGCTCTTGTATTACTTTTTGGGATTTACAGGTGTGATTTCCATAGACATCTGTGCAGAAATCCGCACAAATGCCTGTGAAAACGCACCTGAAATCGGGACTGACATGCGGGAATGAAATGGTGCAAATTCAGCTGAACTCACATCATTTCATACCCGCACTCAGTGTGAACCTGGGCTGAAAGGGGTCTAATTCCTCCTCTCCTGTCACATTAAGTCCAGGTTCACACTGAGTGCAGGAATTAAATCATGTGAGTTCAGCTGAACTCACACCATTTCATTCCCACATGTCAGTCCTGATTTCAGGTGTGATTTCAGAGACATCTGTGCAGGTTGCTGTACACATATCAATGTAAATCACACCTGAAATCACCAAAAGTAGTACAGAAACTACTTTTGGAAAGGACAGTTCCATTGCCACCGATTTGGCATGCGATTTTACATGTCAAATCGCATGCCAAATTGCTGCAATTTGAACGAGGACTAAGGCTACTTTCACATTGATGCGGGCGGATGGTAGCGGAAAAAGCGCTGCTAGTCTCAGCAGCAATTTTCCGCTGTCATAACAGTACTATGGCGCCGCTATGCAGGTGGAAGAGCAGCGCTTTTAACTCCCCACAAGGTGTTAAAAAGGGGTTAAAAGTGCCAGCGCACTGCGCTTCCTAAGCGGGTTGCAGCTGCTTCGGAAGTGCTTACCACTGATTTCAATGGCAGGGGAGGTGGAGGGGCGGTATATACACCGCTCACCGCACCTTCCCAAAGATGCAGCTTGCAGGACTTTTTGTAACGTCCTGAAAGCGCACCACCCCACAGTGAAAGCACTCAGGCTTTCACACTGGGGTGGATGGGGGGGGGTGTTTTTCAGGTACTATTTTAGCCCCAAAGCACCTTAAAAACGCCCCAGTGTGAAAGTAGCCTTAGACCCCTTTCACACTGGGACATTTTGCAGACACTAAAGCCCCTTTCACACTGAGGCGCTTTCCTAGCGTTTTTGTGCTAAAAATATCGCTTCCAAAACGCTGCCCATTAATTCCAACGTACCTATTCACACTGGGGTGTCGTGCTGGCGCCGCGTTTAAAAAAGTCCTGCAAGCATGATTTTTTGTACTTATTCTGAGCTGAGTGTCCACCGGACACAGCCAATGACTGATCAGTGTACCGGCTCGGTGCTGGTACCATGTGACCGCTGTGACCAACCACAGCAGGTCAGATGACAGTTGTAAACAATCCTTTCATGCTATCCATTGTGTACAACTGTGTTGCTAGCTGTGATTTGTCAATGTGATCACATGGTACAGATAGGGTCAATCACAGTTCATTTGTACCATGTGATTAGCTTTGACCAATCACAGCTAATCACAACAAAACACACTGAATGTGTCAGTTTTATGCAGTAAAATGCTTGCTTATAGCAATGTAATTCACTGCTATAAGCAATCATAATGTGTAAGAAAAATAATCCTGATCACTTTCCTCAGAATAGTACAACATTGCTCTGCTCACAGTGTGATAAAAAAAATTGTGGGGGAAAAAAAAGAAAAAAACATTTTTTTTTTTTTTAACCGCTTCAATACTGGGCACTTTTAGCCCCTTCCTTCCCAGACCAATTTTCAGCTTTCTGTGCTCTCGCATTTTCAATGACAATTGCGCGGTCATGCTACACTGTACCGAAATGAAATTCTTATCATTTTTGTTCACACAAATAGAGCTTTCTTTTGGTGGTATTTAATCACCACTGCGGTTTTTATTTTTTGCGATATAAGCGAAAAAACGAGCAAAAATTTTGAAGAAAACCTCAATATTTTCTACTATCTATTTTGGAAGAAATTCAATAAAATTAAATGTTGTCATAAATGTATGCCAAAATGTATTCTGCTACATGTCTTTGGTAAAAAAAAAATCAGAAAACGTGTATAATAATTGGTTTGTGTGATCACGGACAGATGTACGCAGATAATCATGTACAGATGTGCGCAGATAATCACACGGACATATGTGTGCAGATGATCATTGGGACAAATGATTTTACTAGGACATATGTGGGACAGGTGTTTTTATTTTGTGGGGACAATGACACTTTGTGGGGCACTGTGTAAGGACACTGGGACAGTGATCAGTGTGTAAACAGCTGTAAAAAAACAGCTCATACACACTGATCACTGCCGGCTGCAGCGATCCGCTCTCCCTCTCCTCACTGACAACTTCCGTCTGAGGAGAGGGAGTGCCGATCACTTAGCGACCGCCTTTATGTTTACATCACATGATGGCTGTGATTGGACACAGCCATCATGTGATCAGGAGGGCTAATCACAGAGCCCTCCTGCCGATCTGAGATGCGCCGTGTCCAGGTGACATGAGCGCATCGGGATCGTACTGCTGCGCGGGCACGCAATCCCACTCCTTCTGAAGGACGTTCCTGAACGTCTACTCAGAAGGAGGAAGCGCCCGCCCGGCCATATAAATGCAGTGGCCAATGGGAAGTGGTTAAATAAATGTAAAAAAATTATAAACATTTTTTTTCTCACACTGTCACCAGTCAGTGTCCCTGATCACCGCCACCCCAGTTATATGATGACGCCTGTGATTTTTTTTTAAATTAATTTATTTCTTCATTTTCCAAAAAAGTAGGACAAACAATTACATGCCATGTTACATGGTACAAAATACCTTGGGCTGCCTACTTTCCAAAAAGGGGTCATTTAGGGGGTGTCTGTACTGTCCTGACATTTTTGGGCCTCAAGAAATGAGAGAGACCATCAGTACATCAGGACTGATCAATTTTCAGATCTATACCATCGTTTGTGGTTGCTAGTTCTACAGACTAAATAATATACACTGATTTGGGTTACTTCCACCTAAGAAATGTAGTAGAATACATTTTGGCCTAGATTTACGAAGAACAATTTTTATTTGCAAAATGTTATAGCAAAAAATAAAAAGATCAATGGTGATTAAATACAACCAAAAGAAAGCTCTAGCTGTGTGAATAAAATTACAAAAACTTAGTCTGAGTACAGCACATATTTGCTTGCTGGACCTCTGAGCAAGTGGACCTTGACTAAGTGGTGAGTTAAAAACCAGAGTTTAAAACAGGAAATTATAACAGGAGTCTTCAAACCTGTAAGTAACATCTGAAATTTCCAGTTATTAGTGTTGTTGTATCTGGGAAAATGTGTGCTAGCAGGATTGAAGGTTTTGTACAGTGCACTGTGTGCCGCATGTATGCAACTATGGAGCAACAGCTCCAGGATGGATACCTCTGCAACAGATGTGAGCAGGTTGCCCTTCTGGAAGCTCACATTAGAGATCTGGAGGAGCAAATTGCAACGCTGGACAGAGCTGTCAACCTTGAAAGGGGTCCTCTGCTCACTGAGCAGGTGGCTAGTAGGGTTAAGGGGGAGGGTGGGGGGGTAAGTCAGGATTATAAGGTAGGCAGATGGGTTAATACAGTTAGAGGGAGTGGTAGGGGCTCACAGAAAAGGAAGGCCTGCCCTGGGTTTGAGCACCCTAACAGATTTGCCAATTTGAGTGAAGATGTGGGGGTGGCAAACTCAGAGGTGGCAGCCCTGCATGTCACTGCTCCCCCTAACAGCCAGGAGAGCAGCCCATCTAGTAGGGGTGGTAGGGGTAGTGCAGGTAGGCTTAGACAGTTGGTGGTAATTGGGGATTCTATAATTAAAAGGACTGATAGAACAATTTTTTGCCAGGGTCGCCTCAACCAAATGTTTTGCTGTCTCCCTGGTGCCAGGGTTCGGCATGTGGTGGACCGGATTGATAAATTACTGGGGGGGGCTGGGCATGACCCAGCTGTCTTGGTCCACATTAGAACCAATGACAGAATAGATGGAAGGTGGAGGCTCCTTAAGAACCAATTTAAAGAATTAGGTTGCAAGTTGAAGGGAAGGACCTCCAAGGCAATATTCTCTGAAATATTGCCTGTGCCATGTGCAACACAGGAAAGGCAGGGGGAGATTAGAGCCCTGAATGCATGGCTAAAGACCTGGTGTAAGGAGGAGGGCTTTGGGTTTTTAGAGCACTGGGCTGACTTTTCATTGGGGTGCAACCTATATGCTAAAGATGGTCTGCATGTGCTAGGGGAGAGGTTTATGTGAAGGCTGGAGGAGTATTTAAAGTAGGATTGAGTGGGGAGGGTGCATTAGATTATAATGGGGTAGACAGGTCAGACAGGGGACAGCCCCTATTGGTGGGTGGAATGGGGAAAGATGGGGGGAGGGCAAAGAAAGAAGATATGAAGGCTCCCATGTTACAATCAACCATTGGAAATGGTACGGTTTGTGCTAGAATTAAAAATATGCAAGATACATGTGCAAAATGTGACAGTGAATTAAAGTGTTTGTTCACCAATGCCAGGAGTTTGCCAAGCAAAATAGGTGAGTTGGAAGCTCTGGTGCATGAGGAGAACTATGATTTGATTGGTATAGCTGAATCATGGCTTCATTCTTCACATGACTGGGCTATTAATATTCCTGGCTATGCTCTCTTTCGGAAAGACAGGGTAAAACGGAGGGGTGGGGGTGTCTGTCTCTATGTGAGGAGTGATCTCAAAGCGAGTGTGAATGAGAACCTAGTTGATGTTGAGTGTGATGAGTCTGAAGCATTATGGGTAGATCTGCATATGGGTGTGCACACTACAAAGGTTATCATTGGAGTTTGTTATAGACCTCCCAGTGTTAAAGAGGAGGTGGAGACTCTGCTCCTTGCACAGATAGAAAGAGCTGCAAGGGCTGGGACAGTGATAATAATGGGGGATTTCAACTACCCGGAAATTAACTGTAGTAATGGCACTGCTGGGACAGCTAAAGGGCAAAAATTTATAGACCTATTACAGGACAATTTTATGATCCAGTTTATTGAGGCCCCAACTAGGAATGACGCTTTGCTGGACCTGGTAATTGGCATTGATGAACACAGAACAGAAATGGGAGTATTTCAAAAAAACTGTATGCGAACTCACTGCAAAGTATATTCCCATGGGCAATAAATTCAAAAGGCTAAAAAGAAAACCTATGTGGCTCACGGCCAAAGTTAAAAAAAAGTTATAAATGATAAGAAAAGAGCATTTAAAAAATATAAAAATGAGGGAACACTATCATCTTTTAAATGTTACAAAGAATATAACAGAATATGTAAAAAGGAAATCAAGGATGCAAAAATTCACAACGAATGACAGATTGCAAAAGATAGTAAGACAACCCCCAAAAAATTCTTCAAATATATTAATAGTAAAAAGGTCAGGTCTGAGCATGTAGGCCCTTTACAAAATAATCTAGAGTGCGTGACTGGGGACAAAGAGAAGGCAAACTTATTAAATACTTTCTTCAGCTCTGTGTATACAAAGGAGCATGGGGGAGCTCATGTCCACGTTGGGGTTGGTAGTGACACAGCCCCAAATGATCCACAATGGCTCAAAAGTGAAATGGTCCAGAAGTATTTAGACAGAATAAAGGTAGATAAAGCACCTGGACCAGATGGCATCCATCCACGGATCCTAAAGGAATTGAGCTCTGTCATTTCAAAGCCATTGTATCTAATTTTTAGGGACTCCTTAATGACTGGAATAGTACCACTGGATTGGCGTAGGGCCAATGTGGTGCCCATATTTAAAAAGGGATCAAAGTCTTTACCAAGTAACTATAGACCTGTTAGTTTAACTTCTATAGCTGGGAAGATACTGGAGAGTTTAATAAAAGACCACATAGATGAGTTCTTGTTGGATAAAAATATTTTAAGCAACAGACAGCATGGATTCATGAAAGACAGAAGTTGTCAAACAAACCTGATTTCTTTTTATGAGGAGGTAAGTAAAACCTTGGACAGAGGGGTGGCTGTGGACGTGGTATACTTGGATTTTGCGAAAGCGCTTGACACCGTTCCCCACACACGGCTAATGTGTAAGGTAAAGTCTACAGGCTTGGAAAGATCAATTTGTAAATAGATAGAAAACTGGCTAAAAGACGGAATTCAGAGAGTAGTGGTTAATGATTCTTATTCTGAATGGTCTAAGGTTATCAGTGGTGTACCCCAAGGTTCAGTGTTGGGACCCTTACTTTTCAATATATTAATAAATGATATAGGGTCTGGAATTAAAAGTACCATTTCAGTGTTTACAGATTGCACCAAGCTATGCAGCGGAATAACATCCTTGCAGGATGTCTCCAACTTACAAGCAGACCTCAATGCACTGTCTAATTGGGCGACTGTGTGGCAAATGAGGTTTAATGTTGATAAATGTAAAGTTATGCACTTGGGGGCTAAGAATATGCATGCATCGTACATACTAGGTGGAGTACAACTGGGGGAATCCATAGTGGAGAAGGATCTGGGGGTTTTGGTAGATCATAAGCTTAATAATGGCATGCAATGCTAAGCTGCGGTTTGCAAAGCAAGCAAAATCCTCTCTTGTATTAAGAGAGGTATGGACTCCAGAGATAGAGACATTATTTTGCCCCTGTACAAATCATTAGTAAGACCTCATCTGGAATATGCAGTTCAGTTTTGGGCACCAGTTCTCAAAAAGGATATCGGGGAACTGGAGAAAGTGCAGAGAAGGGCAACCAACTAATAAGAGGCATGGAGTAGCTCAGCTATGAGGAAAGATTAGAGGATCTGAATTTATTCTCTCTTAAGAAGAGGAGATTAAGGGGGGATATGATCAACATGTACAAATATATAAGTGGTCCATGTAGTGAACTTGATGTTGAGTTATTTACTTTAAGGTCATCACAAAGGACAAGGGGGCACTCTTTACGTCTAGAGGAAAAAAGATTTCATCTACAAATACGGAAAGGTTTCTTCACAGTAAGAGCTGTGAAAATGTGGACTAGACTCCCTCCAGAGGTGGTTTTGGCCAGCACGGTTGATTGCTGGATTCTTTCCTTAATGTAAATAATATAACTAGGTACTAACATTTATAGGTAAAGTTGATCCAGGGTGAATCCGATTGCCTCTCGGGGAATCAGGAAGGAATTTTTTCCCCCATTATAGCAAATTGGATCACGCTTTGCTGGGGTTTTTTGCCTTCCTCTGGATCAACTGTGGGTGAAGGATTGTATATGGGATTATTTGGTTTTATATATATATATATATAAATGTTTCTTTCTTTTTTTTTTTTTTGGTTGAAATAGATGGACTTGTGTCTTTTTTCAACCTGACTAACTATGTAACTATGTAACTATGTAACCTGTTGTTGGCAGTCCCAACTTTACACCACTGGGAACTGATCATTCGACCAGACTGAAGTGTCCTCAGAATAGGTAAGTGTAAGCATCTTACTTCTACAGCAGGGGTGCTCACGCAAAGCCCTATGATGTGCCCCATGATCTCAAACCAGGGAAGCACATGCCCATACTCTGGGATCGCGAGCTGGCAAGCCCAAGTCGTGATCAACGGGTTGCTGACCCGCCATCTTAGGGCAACAGAGTGCATGGAGCCGGCGCCAACAGCAGAAACGAGCTGGAACCACATAAGCCGATGTTTCCTCTGTAGCACCGTCTTCTGTCCCAGCCAGGCAGAGTGATACCATATGCACTTCACCTGGAACCTTTCTAGCAGCCTGAAGAGTGATGTAAGAGAAAATGGTCAGGGTATAAACATCACATATATGTGCACTTTTGCAATGGGCATATTAGCACATATAAAAAGGGTTATTAGGCTTCTTTGACACTGATCCTCAGGTGCAGCGCAGTGCACCTCTGGCTTTCCTGCAGCTTGTCTATACTGAGCCATAGGCTTCTATTATATCCTGTGGGTTTGGTGTGCTTTCAGAAAGTGTACCATACTTGCAAGATATAAGGCTTCATGCCCAGACGCGGCCCTCTAATTAGGCAAATTAGGCTGTCGCCTAAGGCCTCACACTCACAGGGGCCTCGCAACCACCTAATTTGACATTAACACCAGCACCGAGATAGAGAGTACTGACACCAGCACTTTAAAGCTCTTAATTATATGCAATTTATAAAGTTAATTTTTTTATCGCTTGAATTATTTTTACCATTATGGGCGTGAGTAGGGCCTCATGTCTAGGTTTTGCCTAAGGCCCCACAAAGCCTAGTTTCGCCTCTGTTCATGCCCACGGGACGATTTATTTTGACAGCTAGAAGCTGGCGTCTAAAACACCCGTTTTGCTTGCTGCGTTTTGCCGCGTTCATGTCTAGGAGCGTTTTTGAAAAAATATTTTTTTTTTTTAAGTGGAAACACCTGTAAATGAAAAACTCCTAGACACGAGTTACCGCATTTAGCAGCGTTTACAAGCTGTTTGGCGTTTCAAATTCCTCTAAACTGGCGTCTGAAGCCATTTTTTTGCTTTCCAAAAAAAACCTGTAAACATAACTGCCTGGAAACCACCTTAAACGACCCTGTGTAAATGTACTGATAAGATAACATTAAATTAGTTCAGGGGCAGCTGGAAAAAACGTCCAAATGCACCTGAACGTCCGTTTATCAGCCTCAGTGTGCATGAGGCCTAAGGCTCCATTGACACCTGAGTGTACTGGAATTGCGGGTGGAATCAGGCGATTCAGCCCACAATTCCAGAATTGCGGCAAAACATGGGACATGTTTGCAATGCCATTATTTCTTAATGGCACCCCAAACGCAGCTCGATTTTGCCGCGATTGTTGAATGACAAAACGTGCGAAAATCGCACCTCCAAATGCTCCTGGCTCTGTTCCAAAATTTGGTTCTTGAGCTTCATTTGGATTCAAATGAATGGTGCCGCTCCAAAAACACGCCACAAAACAACAGAAAAAAGCTAAAGAAAAACTGCGATGCAGCAGCAGTCGCTGCACTATGCTTGAGTCTGAATGGAGCCTAATAGAAGTTTATGGCTCAGTGCCGCTAACCTGCAGAAAAGCTCTGAAAGCAGCCTTATAGGGGGCTCAGGACAGTAAGGGCTTATTTACATTTGCGGTTTGGGGGGCAGTAAAACCCCATAGTTCATGTAGATAGAATAGGATTTAGATCGGGGAGGGAGCAGATTTCAGCTTAGGCAGATCAATCCTGGACTTCCACTTTAAAATATAACTAAAGTTAATTTTTTTTTTTAGTTTTGGATAGTAGAGAGGGATTAGAACACCTGTCAGGTTTTTTATTGCTGTCTGAGTCCCTGTTAGGGAGATTTGGACGGCGCCATCGCTGGCAATTACCACTGATTTGGCATGCAATTTGACATGTAAAATCGCATGCCAAATCGCTGCAATGTGAACCTAGGCTTAAAGTGATTGTAAGCCTAGATTAACATTGATACGATTTGGCATGCGATTTGACATGTCAAATCACATGCCAAATCGGCAGCAATTGCTGGCAATGGCACCGTCCGAATCGGTGCAGCGCTGGCATTGCGGCGATGCACCAATTCCCAAAAATAGCTTCTGTACTACTTTTGGGGACTTCGGGATGCAATTTGCATACACATCTCTGCAGCAACCCGCGCAGGTGTCTCTGAAATTGGACTGACATGCGAATATGAAATAGTGCAAGTTCAGCTGAACTCGCACGATTTCAATCCCGCTGTCAGTGTGAACCTAGGCTAAAGGTTTGTTTCTTTTTTCCTAAATAACAAACATGTTATACTTACCTGCTCTGTGCAAGGGTTTTTCACAGAGCGACCCCAATTCTCCTTTTCTGGGGTCCCCCGGAGGTGCTCCTGGCTCCTCCTCCTCATCGAATGCCCCCACAGAGAGCCTCTTTCCATGGGGACACTCCCGAGTCCTACTGCTGCGTCCATTGACATAGACTACAGGACTTGGCCCCGGCTCATGCATTGCTGGATTTGATAGACAGCAGCGGAAGCCAATGGCTCTTGCTGCTATCAATCTATCCAATGAGGACCTCAGACAGCGGCTGGAGCTGCTGGGCTCGTGCTCATCACTGGAGCGATCGGGTTCAGGTAAGTAAAAGGGGGGCTGCTGCAGCAAAAAAGGTTTTTCCCCTTAATGCATAGAATGCATTAAGGTGAAAACCTAGAGGGTTTACAACTCCTTTAAGGTTTATTGGCGGTCTCTTGAATTCAAAGTTTCAGCTCCCTCCATAAATTTTCTATAGGATTAAGATCTGGAGACTCTCTAGGCCACTCCATGACCTTAATGTGCTTCTTCTTGAGCCACTCCTTTGTTTCCTTGGCGGTATGTTTTGGGTCATTGTCACGCTGAAAGATCCATCCATGACCCATCTTCAGTGTTCTGGCTGAGGGAAGAAGATTCTCATCCAAGATTTTGCAATACATGGCCCCACCCGTTGGCCCCTCATTGGTTGGCCTGTACCTTTAGCACAACAGCCCCAAAGCATAATGTTTCCACCCCCGTGCTTGACTGTAGGGATGGTGTTCTTAGGGTCATAGTCAGCATTTTTCTTCCTTCAAAACATAGCAAGTCCCCCTCCTCAAGAAGGCACATATACAGTCATGCCAATGAACATCTAAATGATTCAGAGAAGGATTGGGAGAAAGTGCTATGGTCAGATGAGACCAAAATTGAGGTCTATGGCATTAACTCCTGACTAGGACCCTAAGAACATCATCCCTAGAGACAAGCATGGAGGTGGAAACATGATGCTTTGGGGTTGTTTCTCTGCTAAATGTACAGGCCGACTTTGCACATCGCTGGATCGAGAAGGAGCTCAGATAAGTATAAGGTGTGGGGGGCTGGGGAAACTACTGCACACAAAAGGTTTTTTTACCTTAATGCATAGAATGCATTAAGGTAAAAAACCTTCTGCCTTTAGAACCACTTTAAGTTGTGCTGAAGAGCTATATTTAATGTGTTGACTTCCATAATACTTTGCACCATGACTTTTCTTGGAACCTCACTGATGTGTTCTGTGTAAATCAGGCCGACTAAAATAGGTTGGAGGAAATGAAAAGTAAAGAGCTGCATCTAGCAATTTATGGATATTTTGTTAGATGACGGATGATCATCTAGACTTGGTCTGAATTTCATTTTCACTGATAAGAGCATCTGTTCTGATTTGATGTAATGAAAATCCGGTTTTCCTCAGGATAGACGGATGTGATAGACCCAAAGGGATATTGCTTTAGTTTCATCTTCCACACTGATGTATGCCTGTGTGATGATGCCGCTGGCGTCCGAAAAGAAGAACACGTTGAGACAGCTGTGATGACAGACGATTTTATTCCTAGCTAGTGAACTGTGAATTTATGTATGATATATTCAAGGCAAACAGAGGACTGCACAAAAATAGGCAATCAAACTAATGGTATTCATATGGAATCAGATAAAAGATGTACTTTGTCAGAAACTTAGCAAAGCAATTTGGAGGATTCCATAAGCACACACGAGCAGAGCAGAAATATGCATCTTTTATAGACTAGGTGTCCAGAAAGATAGAAGGGTCTACTGAGAATTGCTTTGGATTATCGCTGCCTCACACACTGTAGCATTGACTACACAAGGGGCATGAAAGTAGTGGTGCTGACCTTACATATATAAGTATGATATGCAGCTGCCAACGTTAATGGGAGGCCAGTCCCTTTATTGGAGGCTGTAATCAATTCATTCCAAAGGCATTACATGGCCATGGTGGGGAAGATGGACCTGGAATTAATCTGATCAAGTACACAGTTCACTGTTGATGTTTCTTAGCCCATTGCATATGCTTTCCATAATTTACCATTGATCGGAGAGAAACTTTGTGTGCTTTTCTGCTTTTATAATACACACATCAAAGAGTGTAACATATATGTTAAAGAGGAGCTTCTGTTTCTTCCAAAAAATTATAAGTCAGCTACAAATACTGTAGTTGCTGACTTTTAATCCAAGCTGTTAGAGCTACAAAGGGTGGGCCAACTCAATATTGAACCCTACAGACTAAGACTGGGATGCCATTAAAGACTTCCATACCGGGCCATTGCAAAATGAAGCCGGCAGGAACATCTCCTCCCTCCGGGTGGACGTCATATGACATCCTCCCATTCTTGCCACTCCTGCGGGGGCCCACAGCGAAGCGATGGGGGATGAGGCATGTCCCTCAGACACAGCCCATCCCCGATCAGGGTAAAGAGCCAATGAAATTGGCTCTTTAACACGTGACCGGCTGTGTCCAATCACAGCCGGTCACAAATGTCAACAAACGGCCGTAGTGCCGTTTCCAGGTTCTCCTCCTCGGTGTGTGAGGAGGAGACCTGGAATAAAAAAGCACAGTACAGTGCCTGATCTACCCCCTAAATAAAAAGGACCAGTCACAGTCCATCAGATTACCCGTCACAGCCCCAGAATACCTGTCACAGCCCATCAGAGTACCTGTCATAGCCCCAGAGTACCTGTCACAGCTCATCAGAGTACCCGAGTAGCTGTCACCATCCCATCAAAGTACCCAAGTACCTGTCACCATCCCATCAGAGTACCTGAGTACCTGTCACCATCCCATCAGAGTACCTGAGTACCTGTCCCCAGAGTACCTGAGTACCTGTCCCCAGACCATCAGAGTACCTGTCACCAGACCATCAGAGTACCTGAGTACCTGTCACCAGATCATCAGAGTACCTGAGTACCTGTCACCAGCCCATCAGGGTACCTGAGTACCTATCACCAGCCCATCAGAGTACCCGAGTACCTGTCACCAGCCCATTAGAGTACCCTAGTACCTGTCACCATCCCATCAGAGTACCCTAGTACCTGTCACCAGACCATCAGAGTACCCAAGTACCTATCACCATCCCATCAGAGTACCCAAGTACCTGTCACCATTCCATCAGAGTACCTGAGTACCTGTCACCATCCCATCAGAGTACCTGAGTACCTGTCCCCAGAGTACCTGAGTACCTGTCCCCAGACCATCAGAGTACCTGTCACCAGACCATCAGAGTACCTGAGTACCTGTCACCAGATCATCAGAGTACCTGAGTACCTGTCACCAGCCCATCAGGGTACCTGAGTACCTATCACCAGCCCATCAGAGTACCCGAGTACCTGTCACCAGCTCATCAGAGTATCCGAGTACCTGTCACCATCCCATCAGAGTACCCGAGTACCTGTCACGAGCCCATCAGAGTACCCGAGTACCTGTTACCATCCCATCAGAGTACCCAAGTACCTATCACCAGCCATCAGAGTACCCGAGTACCTGTCACCAACCTATCAAAGTACCCGAGTACCGGTCACCATCCCATCAGAGTATCCGAGTACCTGTCACCAGCCCATCAGAGTACCTGAGTACCTGTCACCAGCCCATCAGAGTACCTAAGTGGCTATCTCCAGCTCATGAGAGTACCCGAGTACCTGTCACCAGCCCATCAGAGTACCCGAGTACCTTTCACCAGCACATCAGAGTGCCCAAGTACCTGTCACCAGTCGGGGTGTTTTCTTTTCAAAATTGTGGGTAATTCTACTATCCTGGAGCTCCAGGGCCTTCGAAAGTGTGATAGGTTGTCAGGAAACTAAATGTGTAATTTATGCTCCTAGAACGCCTTACGTTGATCCTTGCATGTTGGACCTCTCTATGTGGCCAGGCTGTGTAAAAGTCTCACACATGGGGTATCGCCATACTCAGGACGAGCAGCAGAATGTTTTTTGGGGGGTAATTTTTGCTAAGTACATGCTATGTGTTAGAAAAAGTTTATAAATTGACCACTTTCAAAAAAACTTTTGGAAAAAAATGACATGTTGAAAAGACTCATTATGCCTCATAGAATATACGTTGGGGTGTTTGCTTTCCAAAATGGGGTCATTTTGTGGGTAGTTCCACTGCCCTGGTGCTCCAAGGCCTTCAAAAGTGTAATAGGTTGTTAGGAAATTTTATGTGTAATTTATGCTCCTAGATCGCCTGACGGTGCTTCCTGAATGTTGGACCTCTCTATGTGGCCTGGCTGTGTAAAAGTCTCACACGTGGTATCGCCATACTCGGGACAAGTAGTAGAATGTATTTTGGGGTGTAATTTTTGCTATGTAAATGCTATGTGTTAGAAATATCTTATAAACTGACCACTTTGTGTAAAAAAAAAATACGTTTTCATTTTCTTTCCACGTATTTCGAAGACTTTTGGAAAAAAAATGAACCATTCAAAAGACTCATTATGCCTCATAGATTATACCTTGGGGTGTTTGCTTTCCAAAATGGAGTCATTTTGTGGGTAATTCCATTGTCCTGGTGCACCAGGGCCTTCAAAAGTGTGAAGGGTCATTAGGAAATTTTATGTGTAATTTATGCTCCTAGAACGCCTGACGGTGCTCCCTGCATGTTGGACCTCTGTATGTGGCCAGGCTGTGAAAAAGTCTCACATATGTGGTATTGCCATACTCGGGAGGAGCAGCAGAATGCATTTTGGTGTGTAATTGGAAGTATGCATATGCTGTGTGTGAGAAATAACTTGTTTTTATGACAAGTTTGTGTAAAAAAAAAAAATAATAATAATAATAATTTCTCTATTTTCCCAAGAATTGTGGGAAAAAATTATCATTTAAAAAAAACTCGCCATACCTCTTAATAAATACCTTGGATTGTCTATTTTTCAAAAAGGGGTCATTTGGGGGGTATTTGTACTTTCCTGACATTTCAGGGCCTCAAGAAATGAGATAGGCCATCAGTACATCAGGTGTGATCAATTTTCAATGATTGGAACCATAGCTTGTAGACTCTATAACTTTCACACAGGCCAAATAATATACACTCATTTGGATTATTGTTACCAAAAATATGTAGCAATATAAATTTTGGCCCAAATGTATGGACAAAAATAACTTATTTGCAAAATTTTATCATAGAAACTAAAAAAAAATTTTTTTTTTTCAAAATGTTTTCTCTTTTTTTCACGTATGTCGCAAAAAATTAAAAACACAGAGGTGATTAAATACCACCAAAAGAAAGCTCGATTTGTGTGAAAAAAAAAACGCTAAAAATTTTGTTTGGGTACAGTGTAGTATGACTGAGTAACTGCCATTCAAAGTGCGAAAGCACTGAAAGCTGAAAATTGGTCTGGGCAGGAAGGGGGTATAAATGCCCTATATAGAAGGTGTTAAAGTTTATGTGCGTGTAAAGGCAGGCGTCCCAATACTTTTGGTAATATAGTGTACGGTATGTTACCATAATTTTCCAAAGGTGACACCTTAAAAGCCTTTACATTATGGTGTTAACCTTAAATGATTGTGCTAAAAAATATTTTCTCACTCCAGCGTGTGTAGGGATATTCAATATGTGTTACTCAGTTGACATTTTCTAATCTATAGTAGATCAGTGAGAGCCGATTCACAGAGGGGCGGCTTCAAAGTCGATTCTCGTCCGACTTTGAAGCTGCCCTGTGCTGCGGGACTTCAGCACGGCTTGCAAACATCTTCTGTAATAGAAGTCAATGCAATTCGCTTAAAGGCGCCCCCAAAGTAGTGCAGTAACCTTTTTCCAAGTTTGAGCGACTTGAGTCCTATTAGAATGGTTCCATTGTACTGCATGGAGCGCGACTTGTCAGGCAACTAGGTCGCCTGCCAAGTCGCTCCTGTGTGAACCGGCACTAACAGTGACTCCTAGAAACAGGCTTCCTTTATAAATATATTGTTGCAGTATTACAACTCTTTCAAGAACTGTCCTTTGATCTGTGCATACGGGCAATTGTAGCAAACTTTTCAAATTTTACAGAAAAAAAAATCTAACGCAAAATTGGACTGGGTTCACACTATAGCGATGTCAGACATTGCATGTGGTTCGCACCAAAACTGCTGCATAGATCACATGCAATCTCTGTGCGATGCAAATTCAGCTATATAGATTGTTTGGCTGAATTTGCATCTCATTTGCACCAAAATGATCCAGGACCCTTTTTTTGGCCCTCACTGGAATCGGATCGCAAGTGAATTGAACAGGAATGCGGTGCGGTTCCTGTGCAATTCATTTCTAGTTAGTTAGTTCATAGTGTGAACCGAGGCCAAGTGTCATTTCTGTCTGCTGCTTCGTTCCTCTGCTATCAGCATGAATCACTTCTTGACACCAAAAGAAAAAAGGTGACAGGGGTGGTACCTCCAGCAAATTGACAGCCTCTGCTCTGTTCCGGTGTGCTGCGTTAAGGGGGATGTGCCCCTTCCATCCAATCAGCTCTCAGAGCTCTCCTCACTGAGCTCTGCAGAGTGTAACTTCAGCTCTCTTTCCGACAACTCAGACAAGCTGTATAAATTCTGGACTTTGAACTACTTTAGAGAAGGGAAAACACAGATAAACAGGTACAATTTATTTAGGAGGATTTGTTTTATTTCTGTGTATCACTTGAGACCAGTCAATTCACTGGGCATATGTAAGGGTTTACAACCACTTTAAAATAACAAAACCAGCTTTTTGTGGCAATATTCACCTTAAGTCAAGAGATTGAAGGTGAATATTGCCACCTTCACCTTCAATCAAGAGATTTCCCCCACAGTACATTGTTTTTGCCACTAGATGTCCTACGTCTGATAGCCAGCATTATTCAACCCGCTTCCTCTAAGCCCAAGTTGTTCTGGAACCACTGTCAGTCTTTGACTGGACAGTGAAATCAGAAGCAGTACAGTGATAAACCCATCTCTCTGCTTTCTACTCCTACCAGCATGCCTATTGGCAACACATAAACTGATTGGCTACTTGTGCCACTTCTTCCTCTCATACTTCAGCCTTGCTTTACAGGGACAGCGGTAGGCTAATAGCAGGTCAAGTTCAGATATTTACTATGCTTGCATTAAATAATGTATTAAGGATTTAGAGTAGATCTGTAAAGAAGAGTGGACAGAAATCCCTCCTGAGATGTGTGCAAACTTGGTCATTAACTACAAGAAACGTCTTACCTCTGTGCTTGCCAACAAGGGTTGCTCCAGCAAGTACTAAGTCATGTTTTGCTTGGGGATCAAATAACGGAAAATTGTATACTTACCTGACGGTAATTTTTCTTTCCTGATGCAAAGCACGACAGCATATACCCATGGGCTGGCTCCGCCCCAAGCCCAGTTCCAGGATCCGGTTACACTATAAAGCCATTCACCTCCCATCATGCAGCATTCTCTTTAGCTATCATCAATGCGAAGCCCCTTGGGAGGGACCTATATGGTGTCGTGCTTTGCATCAGGAAAGGAAAATTACCATCAGGTAAGTATACAATTTTCCGTTTTCCTGACACAAGCACGACAGCATATACGCATGGGACTTAGCAATCACCACAAAAGAACAAGGGTGGGTAATGCTGTAATCTTTATTTAGTGAATGGGTCTGTCCAATACAGCGCGGCCAAAGTGCATTGTGGTTAAGGCTGCTGGATCCACCTTATAGTGGTCCAGAAATGTGCTAAATGTAGACCATGTTGCGGCCCTACATATTATCTCTGGCGAAATTCCCTTGAATTCGGCCCATGAGGTTGCCATACTCCTAGTGGAGTGGGCCTTCAGTCCTCTTGGTGGCTCTAGCTTCTTGGTGCAGTATGCTCTCCGAATTAACTTTTCCAGCCATGTAGCCAACGTCCTAGGGGACGCTGCTAGCCCTTTTCTGCTTCCTTCTGGAATCACAAATAGGTTCTCCGCCCTCCTGAAAGTAGAGGTCCTCTCTATATAGGTTTTCAGCATAGCCCCCACATCTAGCTCGCCTGGTTCTGCTAGTGTGTCCCTCTGCAAGGTTGGGAGCACTATGTCCTGACTACGGTGAAATTCTGTGTTGACCTTCGGGCGATGGTGTGGCAGTGTTCTTAATACCACCCTGTCCGGGAAGTGGCAGAAGTAAGGTGGTTTGTAGCCTAGCGCGTGGATGTCTGATACTCTCCTCCCTGAGGTGATGGCTGATTGTGACTCCCGCCATAAGGAGTGTCGGTAGTGGAGTCCCTCCTCTCATAGTCTGTAGGTGCGCGATCCGATGTTTGGTGGAATGAAGACGGTGAAGGGCCTGTCCCACCAT
>BLSH010042314.1:1033783-1048357 GCA_018402905.1 Glandirana rugosa | reverse complement strand
ATAACGGAAAATTGTATACTTACCTGACGGTAATTTTTCTTTCCTGATGCAAAGCACGACAGCATATACCCATGGGCTGGCTCCGCCCCAAGCCCAGTTCCAGGATCCGGTTACACTATAAAGCCATTCACCTCCCATCATGCAGCATTCTCTTTAGCTATCATCAATGCGAAGCCCCTTGGGAGGGACCTATATGGTGTCGTGCTTTGCATCAGGAAAGGAAAATTACCATCAGGTAAGTATACAATTTTCCGTTTTCCTGACACAAGCACGACAGCATATACGCATGGGACTTAGCAATCACCACAAAAGAACAAGGGTGGGTAATGCTGTAATCTTTATTTAGTGAATGGGTCTGTCCAATACAGCGCGGCCAAAGTGCATTGTGGTTAAGGCTGCTGGATCCACCTTATAGTGGTCCAGAAATGTGCTAAATGTAGACCATGTTGCGGCCCTACATATTATCTCTGGCGAAATTCCCTTGAATTCGGCCCATGAGGTTGCCATACTCCTAGTGGAGTGGGCCTTCAGTCCTCTTGGTGGCTCTAGCTTCTTGGTGCAGTATGCTCTCCGAATTAACTTTTCCAGCCATGTAGCCAACGTCCTAGGGGACGCTGCTAGCCCTTTTCTGCTTCCTTCTGGAATCACAAATAGGTTCTCCGCCCTCCTGAAAGTAGAGGTCCTCTCTATATAGGTTTTCAGCATAGCCCCCACATCTAGCTCGCCTGGTTCTGCTAGTGTGTCCCTCTGCAAGGTTGGGAGCACTATGTCCTGACTACGGTGAAATTCTGTGTTGACCTTCGGGCGATGGTGTGGCAGTGTTCTTAATACCACCCTGTCCGGGAAGTGGCAGAAGTAAGGTGGTTTGTAGCCTAGCGCGTGGATGTCTGATACTCTCCTCCCTGAGGTGATGGCTGTGAGGAATACCGCCCTCAGTGTTATGTCCCACATCGATGCTTGACCCCCCGAGAAGGGGTTTTGTGCTAATGTGTCTAGCACCACCTACAGATCCCATGGAGGGATATATGACCGTCTTGAAGGCTGAATGCTGGTACAGGCCCTTAGAAACTGTTTCACTAATGGGTCTGTGGACCATCTGACTCCCGTCAGTGAGGATAGTGCTGATACCTGTACTCGGAGTGTGTTAGCATGTAGCCCCTTTTCCAGTCCGGCTTGTAAAAAGGTCAGTATCTGGTATACCGACGGAGCCTTCGGGTCAAATTCTTGAGTTCTTGCGAACGCAGAAAAATTTTCACACACTCTTGAGTAGGTTACGTTGGTTGCCGGGGCTCTTGCTTTCAGCAAGGTTTCAACCACGGCTGCCGTACAGCCAACTTCCTTTAGTCTCTGCCCCTCAGCCTCCAGGCAGCTAAGTGGAGTTTGCCAGGGTCTGCATGTAACACCTGTCCTTGACTCAGGAGTGTCGGTATTCCTGGTAGCAATATTGGTGGCTCCATTGCTAGAGACTGCAGCAGCTGATACCACGGTCTGCAAGGCCAACACGGTTTTATTGCTATGACTATTCCTGGATGCCTCTGTACTCTCCTGAGTAGCCTGAAGATCACTGGTAGTGGAGGAAATACGTATGCTAGCTTGGACTCCCACCTGGTGTTCAGCGCATCCACCGCCACTGCCTCCGGGAATCTTGCCTTGGCTATGAATCTCTTGCACTTTGTATTGGCTGGTGTCGCCATCAGATCTAGATCTGGGTGTCCCCACTGGCTGCATATCTCGGTATAGACTGCTTGGTCTAGGGACCACTCCTTGCCATCTACCGTCTTAGCGGCTTAGCGCGTCTGCCAGGAAGTTCTGCGGTGCCGGCACATATGTTGCCATTAAATGTAGTAGGTTCTGTTGCGCCCATGCCATAATGGGTGCTACTTCGTTCATTAGTGCTCTGCTCTGAGTCCCACCTTGGTGTTGCACATACGCTACTGCCGACCGATTGTCCATCTGTAGAATCCCTGTGGACCCCTGGATTAGCTTCTGGAAAGCCTTCAGTGCCTGGAGGGCTGCCCTTAGCTCTATCACGTTTGAACCTTCGTTCCCCTGTTGGGGCCATCGGCCCTGGGCTAACCACTCCCTGTGATGGGCTCCCCAGCCTGATGCTGAGGCATCCGACGTGACCACTAGTGCTGGATCTGGTACTAGTTGATGGCAGTTGAAGAGGTTCCTCGGTTTCTTCCACCACACGAGGGATTGCTTCATTGTTGTTGTAATCCTTATTCTTTTTCGTGTGGATCCTTCCCACTGGTTGAGGGACCCTATTTGGAAAGGTCTCAGATGCCAGTGAGCCCACTTGACCATTTGGATAGTCGCTGCTAGTGACCCCAGTAGACTTAGGCATGTTGAGGCTGGGAGATGAGTCCTCGCTCTCACTACCTCCACTTTCCTGATGAGCGCTGTTGTCCTCTGTGGGGGTAATTCCACTGTGTTTCTCACAGTGTCTAGGATTGCTCCTAGGAATAATAATCTTTGTGACGGTTCTGGTTGGCTCTTCTGCCAATTGATGATCCATCCGAATCTCTCTAGTGTGTGCACTAGTACTTCTCGATGTCCTAGGAGAGTTTGTACGTTCTCTGCTACCAACAGGATGTCGTCCAAGTAGTGGAAGGTTTGCAGCCCCTGTTCTCGCAAGATGGTAATCACAGACAGTAGGATCTTGGAGAATGTCCGAGGTGACGTAGAGAGGCCAAATGGTAAGCATATTAATTGGAAATGTTGGTCCTTCACCACGAAGAGCAGGTATTTGTGGAACTGAAGGTCTATCGGTACGTGTAAGTACGCATCCTCCAGATCTAAGGATAATATCCAATAATTTCTGCTCAACGCCTGCGTGACTGACTGCAGTGATTCCATCCGGAATTTGGGCACTGCGATATTTTTGTTCAGTTCTCTCAGGTCTAGTACAGGCCTTAAGTCGCCTGTCTTTTTCCTTATTAAGAAGAGCGGTGAATAGAAGCCTTGACCTTTTTGCCCTGATGGTACTGATTCTATGGCGCCCTTCCGCAATAGTGTCTGAATATACTCGTCCAATATTTGCCTCTTCTGTTGACAGTGCGGTAATTGTGTGTGTGTGAAATGGGGTAGCCGTGGAGCCATGGAGAATCTCCATCGATGTCCCACACTTACCACAGTACATACCCATGACTCCCTGACCTGTTCCGTCCAGACCTGGGCAAAGTTCCGCAGTGTGACGCCCACTGCCCCTGTCTGGACGGAGACACCCTCAAAAGGGCTTCTGCTGTTGTGTGAGTGCTGATTTTGACTTAGCCAATCGGGTCATGGTTGATTGGGCGGATTTCCAGCCTCTTCTGTAGACCTTCACTAGCCTATAGGGTCTGAACTCTCTGGCCCTGTTAGCATACTGTCTTCTCTCTACACCCCGTCTCGGCCTTGTTTTTGCATCCTGGGGGAGCAGACCTGACTTGCCCCCTGTCACCTTCGATATCGGCGAATTTAGCTTGTCCCCAAACAATGCTGATCCGTCGAATGGGATACGACACCAATTTGATTTTGAGGACGCGTCCGCTGTCCACGGTTTGAGCCATAGGGCCCTTCTTGCCATCACTGCGTACAGTATACCTCTTGCTGAGCAGCGCAGAGAATCGATCGCGGCTTCCCCTACGAAGTCACCTGCATGTTTGATGTCTGCAAGTAGCCTCAGTAACCTGCGGTTGTCCATTTCTGCGTTCAACTCTAACTCCGCCTTCTCTGCCCATGTTCTGATGGCTCTGGCTACTGATGTTAGTGCTAAGACTGGCCTGTATGAGTTTCCTGCTGATGTATAAACTCTCTTCAGCTCTGCGTCCATCTTTCGGTCCAGGGCGTCTTTGCGGGCTATGTCCGCCCTCTCTGCCTCTTTATCTACTGCCACCTCCATGAGGCATGCTTTGCAGAGCATCTTCCCTGGTATTGCCCCTTGACCGCAGCCCATACATAAGTCCTCCCTCTGGGAGTCTTCCAGCCTTGTTGGCTCCACTCTGTGTCGGTCATCTTGGCGAACCTTTGAGTGCGCAGCTGCCCCCTCAGGACTAGGACCTGGGTCATTGCGGCGGGCTGTATCCTTGCCTTTGGAAGGACGTTGCTGCTGGTAAGGGCTAAACAAATAACAGATAACAATCCGTTAGTAATGTACTCTTTTTTTTTTGTGACTCCATACACAAGAAATACCTACCTGACCCTCACCTTAGACTACATGGCTGGTCCCTGGGAGAGCTCATCCTGATCTGTGAACTAATTTAAAACAGCACTACTTTAGTCTATTGCTTGGTAGAATCATAAAGGCTTCTAAGCAGTGTTCCTACCTGTTCACCGTAGTGGTCTTGCCTGGCGCTGACAGGTTCCGCTGTAGAAAGTACGTTTGTTAGTCTTATACAGACAGGCTCCTATACTCCCCTATGCACTCCACTTACCTGCCACTCCGTGACATCTGCCTCCTGTGTGCGCACCTGCCACCAGGAAGTACTGAGTCTATAAGGGATTGGGAGGGGGTATTTCCACCCCCTCTACTCCTCCTGCTCCTTTCTGCATCACCGTCCAGCTCCGAACGTCGGGATTCCGAACCGGAAGTGCTGCGGCCTCCATCTTTGTCCACCCCCGTCGACAGGAAATCCTCCGAGTGCCATCTTAGTGATGGTCACTCATCCTTCCTGCCCCGGAAGTTAGTAGGAAGCCATCTTGGAGAAGGGCTGTGCCCTCTTACCTGGCTTTCTGTGTGTGTAGAGACTGTGTGGGTCCATCCCAGCTCCTATCCTACCGTTGATGGCTCTCCCTGAGACCAGCTGCCTACTACCCGCCCCCCAACTCCTGGATATGGGGGGGGGGGAGGCCTCCCCCATCTAGGAAGATTTACCTCCTGTACAGCGGGGAGCGTCGCTAACAGGAGAGTTTGAACCTGCGCGGTTGGCCAGATGAATCCAGCAAGGTGAGGGGAAAAAAGTCTGTTTCCAGCGTTAGAGTAACCGGCTGAGCATTGAGGAAAAAAAAGGAGAATGCTGCATGATGGGAGGTGAATGGCTTTATAGTGTAACCGGATCCTGGAACTGGGCTTGGGGGCGGAGCCAGCCCATGCGTATATGCTGTCGTGCTTGTGGAAACTTATTTTAATCACTTAACTGCAACTCAGTTTATAACATTTGTATTGTGTTTTTTTCTGGATTTTTGGTTTATATTCTGTCTCTTTAAAATACACCTATGATAAAAATTACAGACCTTTCATTTCTTTGTAAGTGGGCAAACTTATAAAATCAGCAGGGGATCAAATGATTATTTTCCACACTGTGGTGAGGGGTAAAAACCACTATTAGGTTTTTTTGCAGTCCATGTCCCTGCTAGAAAGAATTACAAGAATTTGACTTAGTAACCACTGGCACCCTGACTGAGAGTGAGATAAGTGAGAGTGAGATAAATGCTTCAAAAGCAATCCTTTTCCAGTGACAGTTGTTCAAGGAGGAAATGAAGAGAAGGGAACTGAAATTGGAGCATGCTCAGAAGATGGCAACAGCTGGTCTACACAATCTTAGGCTGCATTGGGACACAGAGAAGATGTGCGGAACAGCTGAAGGCAGGATCAACCAGGTATATTTCACTCTACACAAAAAAAAAAGCTTTAGTGGCTTTGTGGGTATGCCACTCTGCTATATAGCAGGTAATGAGATTTTTTCATAGTCTCATAGTTTGGGTTTAAAGACACTTTAAAGAGCAATTCCAGGCAACAAAAAAAAAGGAAAAAAAAAACACTCATTCAGCTTCTTTATTTTAATTTGAGATCTATGTAATTTCAGAAGTACTCAGATAACAATAAAATATTTAATGTTCACTAGAGTACATCTTTAAATTATATAGCAGGGTAAATACTACAGGAGGCCTGGAAGGACAATAACTTCTTTATGGTTCATAATACACAGATCTGAAAAAACATGGCTGCCAAGTTCTGCAAATTTAAAATTCACAGATCTCTTGTGCAAACTGAGGATGTGTATAGGAAGAAGAGAAGAACATAAATTGATGAAAACTAACATATCACGTTTTGCCCAAATAAAAGCAATCCACAGGTCACACCAGATCTAGCACCAGGCGGGGTTTTGGTAGGCCATAGAGCAGTATGGTTAATGCTAATGTGAGTGCATTTATTTATTTATTTTTTAAGGTGGACTTAGCATTTAATTTAATTAGCAGAAACATTGCAGGAAAAAAGTAGTAATTATTTTTATCTCAAGTATCTGATTGTTTTGGATCATGTTGCAGACAAAAATTAACAGGCCAGATAATTGCCACAATCAAGACAACGTTTAGATGTAATATCTTTATGCTGTATCTCAGGATCAGAGCATTTTCCATTGACCTCATGCAGGTGATGCAGTGCTCTTCAGCTTAATAAGTACATTTTAGCCAGTGGGAACCAATGGATTTAGTTCCAGGTCACTTGTACTCTGAGCATTCCATAAAACAGTTGCAGGTTCTTCAACCATTGGCTTGCTCGGTGATGTAGCATATATCCAAACCAAATGGAGGCTACATGCCAAAGTATCCTAATGCAATTTGCACACGTGGAGCTTGATTATACAGTGAGGTGAAGGAATTCTTACAGTCAGGTCCATAAATATTGGGACATCGACACAATTCTAATCTTTTTGGCTCTATACACCACCACAATGGATTTGAAATGAAACAAACAAGATGCAGACTTTCAGCTTTAATTTGAGGGTATTTACATCTAAATCAGGTGAACGGTGTAGGAATTACAACAGTTTGTATATGTGCCTCCCATTTTTTAAGGGACCAAAAGTAATGGGACAATTGTCTGCTCAGCTGTTCCATGGCCAGGTGTGTGTAATTCCCTCATTATCCCATTTACAAGGAGCAGATAAAAGATCCAGAGTTAATTTCAAGTGTGCTATTTGCATTTGGAATCTGTTGCTGTCAACTCTCAATATGTGATCCAAAGAGCTGTCACTATCAGTGAAGCAAGCCATCATTAGGCTGAAAAAACAAAACAAACACATCAGAGAGATAGCAGAAACATTAGGTGTGGCCAAATCAACTGTTTGGAACATCCTTAAAAAGAAAGAACGCATCGGTGAGCTCAGCAACACCAAAAGACCCAGAAGACCACGGAAAACAACTGGTGGATGACCGAAAAATTCTTTCCCTGGTGAAGAAAACACCCTTCACAACAGTTGGCCAGATCAAGAACACTCTCCAGGAGGTAGGTGTATGTGTGTCAAAGTCAACAATCAACAGAAGACTTCACCAGAGTGAATACAGAGGGTTCACCACAAGATGTAAACCATTGGTGAGCCTCAAAACCAGGAAGGCCAGATTAGAGTTTGCCGAACAACATCTAAAAAAGCCTTCACAGTTCTGGAGCAACATCCTATGGACAGTTGAGACTAAGATCAACTTGTACCAGAATGATGGGAAGAGAAGAGTATGGAGAAGGAAAGGAACTGCTCATGATCCAAAGCATACCACCTCATCAGTGAAGCATGGTGGTGGTAGTGTCATGACGTGGGCATGTATGGCTGCCAATGGAACTGGTTCTCTTGTATTTATTGATGATGTGACTGCTGACAAAAGCAGCAGGATGAATTCTGAAGTGTTTCAGGCAATATTATCTGCTCATATTCAGCCAAATGCTTCAGAACTCATTGGACGGTGCTTCACAGTGCAGATGGACAATGATCTGAAGCATACTGCGAAAGCAACCAAAGAGTTTTTTAAGGGAAAGAAGTGGAATGTTATGCAATGGCCAAGTCAATCACCTGACCTGAATCTTGATTGAACAGGCATTTCACTTGCTGAAGACAAAACTGAAGGGAAAATGCCCCAAGAACAAGCAGGAACTGAAGACAGTTGCAGTAGAGGCCTGGCAGAGCATCACCAGGGATGAAACCCAGCTTCTGGTGATGTCTATGCGTTCCAGACTTCAGGCTGTAATTGACTGCAAAGGATTTGCAACCAAGTATTAAAAAGTGAAAGTTTGATTTATGATTGTTAATCTGTCCCATTACTTTTGGTCCCTTAAAAAGTGGGAGGCACATATACAAACTGTTGTAATTCCTACACCGTTCACCTGATTTGGATGTAAATACCCTCAAATTAAAGCTGAAAGTCTGCAGTTAAAGCACATCTTGTTCGTTTCATTTCAAATCCATTGTGGTGGTGTATAGAGCCAAAAAGATTAGAATTGTGTCGATGTCCCAATATTTATGGACCTGACTGTATATAATCAATCAGTGAACCAATCCTGCAAAATAAGCATAGTTGAGTTGCTTAGCCTTGTTTCCATGTCTGGACTGATGAGTCAAAATTTTAACTATTTGGCTGTAGCAGGAGGCAGTTTGTTTGCCGAAGGGCTGGAGAGCAGTACAATAATGAGTACCTGCAGACAACATTGAATCATGGTGGAGGTTCTTTGCAAGTTTGAGGCTACTTTTCTGCAAATGGAGTTGGAGATTTGGTCAGGATCTATGGTGTCCTCAATGCTGATAAATACAGGCTGTGACAAACAGGGCACAGTTCCCCTAGCATAGACTGCTAGGGGAAAACACACATTTTCATAAGGAGTCACCCCTACAGCATTTTCATCAACCTATGGTTCAAAGGGGTTGGGGGTTCCCCCTTCAGTCCCACTAGGAAGTCCAGGCTCAAAGCCCTTTTCTTTCACACTGCAAAGTTCCTGGAACAGTGGAAAGTCTCTCCCCAATATTACACTGTGCAACAGGATATGGGACACAGCCACTTCATGGCAAACAGATCCTGAGCTGGTTTCAATAGTCACCTGCACTGTGGGGTAATTCTTACAGTCACCATGCACACATACCACTCCTACCCGATGCTGGGTCAGCTGTTCAGGGTCCACCAGCCGGGTATGGACCAGGGTGACCAGACTTCCAAGAGGGCATGTACACTTTTCCCCCTTATCTTTACCACAGAGCTTGGCATGTCCAAATCAGCGACCAGGCCCAGGCGAGCAAACAAACAGTGACATGCGTCTAACTACGTCACATTCCATAGGCTCAGGGTTCAAGGGACACTGGGCAGGGATGTGCTCCCACTCACTGCACCACCAACACTGGGGATGCCCACGGGTTCCTCTGGGGCTTCCCAGATGGGGTCTTTCAACAGGGGGTGATGCTCTGAGCCCTCTAACTGGCCTTTCAGGACTTCCTCTTTTCGGCTTTACCAACGGTGTTACTGTGGTTGACCGGGCGGCCACAGGAGGGGGTCTTTTGACCATCAGGGATTGTGAAGCTGCAGATCCAGCAACCAGGTCCTCTACCGCCAAGTAGCGTTCCACCAGCTCAACTAGAATGTCCTTTGAATTTGGATCAGATTGCCTCACCCACCTCTGTAACTCAGGAGGTAGAGCTCTCAGGAACCGGTCCATTGCAAGGTTTGAGTACACCTTAAGCCTTATCGTTTTGTAGAGGCCCATAGACAGGCAGTAGCCAAGGAAGTTCAGAGGATGTTCGATAGATAGAGAAGTCTAAAAGTGAATGGTGTAGTCCTATAGTCTGGGTTCCCAAACCAGATGGGTCCTTTAAAATTTTGCAATGTCTTCCGGAAACTGAATGAGGTGTCAGTTTGATACATATCCTATGCCCCAGGTTGATGAGTTAGTGGAATAGTTGGGCCCCACAAGGTACATAACCACTCTGGATCTCACTAGAGGGTATTGGCAGGTTCCCCTGACAGAGAAAGCAAAAGAGAAACCTGCTTTTGCAACACCTGAGGGGTTGTGGCAGTATGTGCAGATGCCCTTTTGGTTAAATGGAGCTCCCGCTACATTCCAACGGATGATGGATGAGATCCTTATGTCGTATCAGTGTTATTCTGCAGCCTATCTAGATGATGTGGTTATTTGGAGCACATATTGGGAAAGTCATCTACCCAAAGTCCAGGCTGTCATAAACTCCATCAGAAACGCTGGCTTAACCGCAAACCCAAAGAAGTGTGCCATAGGGTTAGAAGAGGTCCGGTATCTGGGATACACCATTGGGTGGGGCCTAATCAAACCCCAAGTCCATAAGGTAGAAGCCATTAAAGACTGGCCTGTCCCTGCCACCAAGAAACTAGTGAGAATCTTCCTAGGCATGGTTGTGTATTATCGAAGGTTCATCCCAAACTTTGCCACACTGTCAGCACCCTTAACTGACCTCACCAAGGGAAAAAGCTCCTCTGTAGCAATTAAATGGAATCCTGAGGCTGAAGCAGCTTTCCAAAGCCTGAAGGAGGCTCTATGTAAAAAGCCTGTGTTGGTGGTCCCAGACTTTAGCAAGGAGTTTGTAGTCCAGATCGATGCCTCCAGTATAGGTCTGGGGGCTGTTTTGTCACAAGTTGTTGTAGAAGAACACCCGGTGGTCTATTTGAGTCGGAAGAAGACCCCGGCAGAGGGAAATTACAGTATTGTGGAGCGAGAGTGCTTGGCCATTAAGTGAGCCTTAGAGGCTCTACGGTACTACTTGCTGGGACGCCACTTCCCACTCATAACAGACCATGCTCCCTTGAAATGGATGGCCCAGGCTAAGGATCATAATGCAAGGATTACCCATGGTTCCTGGCCCTCCAAGATTTTTCATTTACAGTGGAGCACAGGGCTGGTGGTAACCACAAAAATGCAGATGCCCTTTCTAGAACCCACTGTTTAATAGCTGGTGTCCGAACCCATGGGTTCAAACAGAGGGGGGAGGTATGTGAAACAGCCCATCTTAGTTATTGATGGAGTATATCTGCCACATAGAATCTTGAGATTCTTAAGGTAAATGAGTGGCAGGGAGAGATCTGTAGGCAGCAAGGGGTTAAGTATTGGTCACATCTTGTTCCCCAGCTGGGGTATAATTTTGCCTGACCTGGGTGTAATCAGTGGTGGTGCTGAGAGAGAAGGAGCAAGCTGTGAGTGAACATGCCTGCAGGCCTGAAGCAGACCCAGTGAAGTCTATCTGGTAGCCAGGAGGCTTTTATTCATGTAATGGACTTTTGTTTTTGGACTGTTTTCTACCCCTGCGAAGGAAGCCTTTCTGTTATCCTTTATTTGCTGAATGAAGAAACATGGACAGGAAGCCCTTAACCTGACATACGGCTGGATTACATGTTTGAGAACCTCTCCACTTCAAGCTAATCGCCCACAAGGCATATAGATATCCATCATGCCATACCATCAGAGAGGCGTGTGATTGGCCCCAAATGTATTCTGCAGCAGGACAATGACCACAAACATGCTGCCAATGTCATTAAGAACTATCTTCAGTGTCAAGAAGAACAAGGAGTCCTTGAAGTGATGGTTTGGCCCCCACAGAGTCCTGATCTCAACATCATCGAGTCTGTCTGGGATTATTGAAGAGGCAGAAAGATTTGGGGCAGCCTACATCCACAGAAGATCTGTGGTTAGTTCTCCAATATGTTTGGAACAACCTACCTGCTGAATTCCTTCAAGAACTGCGGGCAAGTGTACCTAGAAGAATTGATGGCATTTTGAATGCAAAGGGGTAGTCATGACCAATACTGATTTGATTTCTTCTGTTCATTTACTTTTCATTTTGTTAATTGATAAACATAAACTATTGACACTTCTATTTTTGAAAGCATTCCTAATTTACAGAATTTTTTCACACCTGCCTAAAACGTTTACACAGTAATGTATATATATATTTTTTAAGGAATTCTAAAATTGTGATTCTACATTTTTTAAAAAATCATTAAAAATTCTTAGACATTGCTCTATGTCTAGGATACCTGGATGTCATCCGTTATCGGGAACAAAGACTCCTTGCTATGGATCTTAAAGCTTTTTAAAGCATCGCCTATGGAGATTTTTAAGTATCACAGCTTGTCACCATTCCTCGAGCGTGCACAATTAAAGTGTGACATGTTAGATATCTATTTACTCATCATAACATTCTGTTTTATATTGTACCAAAACATTTGGTTGTATATTCTGTTTTTTTGCATTAAAATTCATTCTTCCCAAAAAAAAATGTGTTTGAAAAACCTCTGTGCAAGTGCTATGTAACATAAAAAATTGCAAAAAACATTATTTTATTCTCTGATGTGTCTGCTTAAAAATATATAATGTTTGAGGGTTCTAAGCAATTTTCTAGCAAAAAAATACAGATTTTTAAATGTAAACAAAAAGTGTCAGAATAGACCTGGTCTTCAAGTGGTTAACATATGTGTGAGAACAATCAAATATGGCTATTGTTCTGAAGAATTTCCCTCTGTGCATACAGTATAGTCAAAAAAAGTGCACATTCCATACAGAAATGAAACAGTTAAATTCCTAGAAGTTCTAGTGAATAACCCCACTTGGGCTTGGCCAGAGTTCAAAGAGCTGGAGATATACAGTATTTGTTTAAATGGTAGATACAGACCAAATATGTAGGGGAAAGGTAAACTTAGGTATTCAGGCAGCATAGAAGAAAGTAACGCGTGTTTGGGTGGCATTATTCTTAGTGGCATCCCAAAGTGTCTCACAATATAATTGTGCAGCAATCCTAGAAAAATGTGTGGTTAATAATTACACTTATCTTGCTGCCAAAAAAGGAGCCCTATGCACGACACAAACAGAGTTCCACCACCTCCAGCACCGGTCCTCTGCTTCCCCGTTCACTACTGTCACTTGTAAACAGAAGCCCGGCTTCTGTCTTTACAAGCGACAGCGTATCTCCCAGTGGCTCCCACAGGTCTTATCTCCTGAGTGGCTCCCACTGTGTGCAGGGCGGGTACAAGGGCGATTCAGGTGCCCCGGGTGCAGTGCGGTCATGGAGGAGAGTGTACAGTGTGCAGGGAGGTATTAGAGCGAGCCAGATGGTTCAGCTTACAGCAACAAGGGTTAGACATGTGGAGAATTGTGGAGTTTTTAAGGGGGGAGAAGATGAGGACAGTGGAGGGGGGGGGTGGAAGTGAGATTTGGATAGGGAATGCAGAGGTAAGTAAAAGAGAGCTGAACTCTGCACTCAGTGTAGCACACCCCTGGACTCTGCTAACTGTGCATAGCTCAACCCTGAACTCTGTATGTAGTGCACTCCTATACCCTACACCCTGTATGTAGGACACTTTTGAACCTTGTGCTCTGTACGTAGCACACTTCTGAACTCTGCAAACACTGTATTACGCACCACTGAAATCTGCAATCTTGAACTCTGTACACTGTATGTAACACACTACTGGTTACATAGTTAGTCAGGTTGAAAAAAGACACAAGTCCATCAAGTTCAACCAAAAAAAAAAAATTATATATATATATATATATATATATATATATATATATATATATATATTAAACCTAATAATCCCATATACAATCCTTCACCCACAGTTGATCCAGAGGAAGGCAAAAAACCCCAGCAAAGCGTGATCCAATTTGCTATAACGGCTGAAAAAATTCCTTCCTGATTCCCCGAGAGGCAATTGGATTCACCCTGGATCAACTTTACCTATAAATGTTAGTAGCCAGTTATATTATTTACATTAAGGAAAGAATCTAGGCCTTTTTTAAAGCAATCAACCGTGCTGGCCAAAACCTCTTCTGGATGGAGTCTATTCCACATTTTCACAACTCTTACTGTGAAGAAACCTTTCCGTATTTGTAGATGAAATCTTTTTTCCTCTAGACGTAAAGAGTGCCCCCTTATCCTTTGTGATGACCTTAAAGTAAATAACTCAACACCAAGTTCACTATATGGACCACTTATGTATTTGTACATGTTGATCATATCCCCCCTTAATCTCCTCTTCTCAAGAGAGAATAAATTCAGATCCTCTAATCTTTCCTCATAGCTGAGCGCCTCCATGCCTCTTATTAGTTTGGTTGCCCTTCTCTGCACTTTCTCCAGTTTCCCGATATCCTTTTTGAGAACTGGTGCACAAAACTGAACTGCATATTCCAGATGAGGTCTTACTAATGATTTGTACAGGGGCAAAATAATGTCTCTATCTCTGGAGTCCATACCTCTCTTAATACAAGAAAGGATTTTGCTTGCTTTGGAAACCGCAGCTTGGCATTGCATGATATTATTAAGCTTATGATCTACCAGAACCCCCAGATCCTTCTCCACTATGGATTCCCCCAGTTGTGCTCCCCCTAGTATGTACGATGCATGCATATTCTTATCCCCCAAGTGCATAACTTTACATTTATCAACATTAAACCTCATTTGCCACATAGTCACCCAATTAGACAGTGCATTGAGGTCTGCTTGTAAGTTGGAGACATCCTGCAAGGCTTACCAGGTTCCAATAGTCACCACATGGGGTTCCAAGTCACAACCCTGGGAATGAAAAGTTATATAAATATTTACTATATCCCAGACCCTAATTTTCACGGTAAAGTCACAAACGTCTACTGTGGTTCGATACGTCACCTTATTGCAGGAACGTCCTACAGAGGTTGAATGTTCGTCTGGAGTTACGTGACAGATTAACCCACTGATACACCGTTTACTCCAAATTACAACTATTTACATTTCAATACGTGAACCCCCTATTCTTATACGTACGTAGCATGTATGATCCCCCTCGTGTTGACCTCTAGCCTTCTCGTGTGCAGACTTGAGGTCAGTGCGGTTATAG
>BLSH010042314.1:1018903-1030665 GCA_018402905.1 Glandirana rugosa | reverse complement strand
CCCCCCCCCATCTTTCCCCATTCCACCCACCAATAGGGGCTGACCCCTGTCTGACCTGTCTACCCCATTATAATCTAATGCACCCTCCCCCCTCAATCCTAGTTTAAATACTCCTCCAGCCTTCCCAGAAACCTCTCCCCTAGCACAACAGACCCCCTTCCATTTAGGTGCAGGCCATCTTTAGCATATAGGTGTACCCCAATGAAAAGTCAGCCCAGTGCTCTAAAAACCCAAAGCCCTCCTCCTTACACCAGGTCTTTAGCCATGCATTCATGGCTCTAAACTCCCCCCCCTGCCTTTCCTGTGTTCAATGCACCTTTAAAACCCTCCCACTGTTGAAATTTGGCCACACCTATCAGTTGATGCAGGTTGTTTGGGGGGGGGGGGTTGTGGTTGAGTTCCTGCACCTATTCTCTGAGAAAAAAAACCCTGGTTGTCTACATAGTTACATTGGTCCAAGCTGGATCAATGTAACTATGTATATGTAGCACTACCCCCACAGGGCTTGAACAGCCAGGCGACAAGCATTTTCCACTTCCATCTGGACACAAGGATCAGACTGTGAACTTTGGTTTTGTTGTTTATTAGGGGTAATAACTTGGATGGGGAATAGGAATTATGGGATGCCTAGCTTGTTTGCAACAATAACAGTGACAACTTCCTCCCTATACACATGCTCCAGAACTGTCACAGAATACTAACAGTCTCTGATAATTAAAGATGCAAAAGCCCCAGACTAAGAAATCTCAGGCCCTTAGAAAGTTGCACAAAATGTTGTAGGCTGTATACATAGACGTGTGCAGGGGGTGTGCCAGGTGAGCCTGGGCACACCCTAATCAGCCCATGTGCATTGGTATTATCATTCTGTGCGCCAGCAGGTAGATGGGAAATATCTCCCTCTGACCAGTTCTGCCATTTATGAGGGCGACCATACATCTCTTTCACTGTACTGGCTCTGCCATAAGAGTGTGTGTGTCTGCATGTGTATGTATATAAATATATATGTGTTTGAGCTCTGGGGTGCACACCCTAATGCAATAGGCTGCGCACACCTATGGCTGTATACTGGAGTATCTCCAACTCCACTGCAGACGCTGATCCCAGTTTTACTATCAGCAGGAACTACCAGTGTGAATACCTAGGTGTGCTGATGTACTAACACTGTCCTCCTTGCTCCCTCACTGTTGCTCCTTAGGCAAGACTCCTTTCAAACCGCACTGCTTTCAAGATCCTCCCAAGCCAGCCCAAGCTCCAGCCTGAGGTAGAGCTCCCCCAGACCAGGGGCTCCCCTCCAAGGCCACCGACAGTCTCCCTAACACTCCATTTTCCACACAACTCCCCTGCTGGCATGACTCAACTATATTTAACCACTTGCCGACCACCTCGCGTAGATAAACGATGACAAAATGGCTCCGCTGCTCAAATCGCCGTCTATAAATGGAGATTTGCGCAGCCGCAGTTGCGAGCGCGCGATGGCACACTCTCGTGCCCGCCGCGTGTGTGCCCGCGGGTCAGTCAGGCGGACTCGATATCTGCCGGCGACCCGGAATCGCCTTATACAGAGCCACAACGGCGAACCGCTGATGTAAACATGCCAGTTTCCCATTCTGTCAAGGGACATGATAGTGATCTACTGATCCCTGTAATCGGGATCAGTTAGATCTTTCATGCCCCTGCCGGCCCAGCCCCCCACACAGTTAGAACACAGTGAGGGAACACATTTAACCCTTTGATCGCCCCCTTAGTGTTAACCCCTTCCCTGCCAGTTACACTTATACTGTAATCAGTGGCTATTTTTAGCTCTGATCGCTGTATCAATGTCAGTGGTCCCAAAAAAGTGTCATAAGTGTCTAATCTGTCCACTGCAATATCACAGTCCTGATAAAAAAAATCGCAGATCGCCGCCATTACCAGTAAAAAAAAAAAAATAAAACCGCCATAAATCAATTCTCATGGTTTGTAGACGCAATAATTTTACTTACCAAAAATATGTAGAAGAATACGTTTTGGGCTAAACTGATGAGTACATTTTTTTTCTTACATTTTTTTGGATACGTATTATAGCAAAAAGTAAAAAATATTTTTTTTTCAAAATTGTCGCTCATATTTTGTTTATAGGGCAAAAAATAAAAACCGCAGAGGTGATCAAATACCACTTAAAAAAATCTCTATTTGTGGGGGGAAAAAAGGACGTCAATTTTGTTTGGGTACAACGTTGCACGGCCGCGCAATTGGCAGTTAAAGCGACGCAGTGCCGAATCGCAAAAAGGGCTCTGGTCAGGAAAGGGGTAAATCCTTCCTGGGCTGAAGTGGTTAAAGAATGGTTTAGCCACCCTGTCAAGCCCACTGCCTGGGGATTGGCCAAGCTCCCCTATGTATTCAGATCAACCCTCTTGGCCTCTGCCCTCTAGCTTCTAGAAATTTCCCCAAACTTCTAGAGCCAGGGGGAAGCACCAGAGACCTGCCTGTATGAGTTATCCAGCCTGACCTGCAGTAAACCCTGACCCAATTTAGACTCACAAGTTAACTACGAGTCAGATTTGCCTACGCTGACACTAGGAGCACACTAGAGGGCGCTACATATAAAATATCCATACATGGAATTGTTCAACATGTATCCTTTCATGACAGAAAATTTGGTATAACTGAATTCATCACTTGCTAAGGCAAAATATGTCCACTGTTTTATAACTCATAAGAGACCAAGAAAGATCCTCTTTTCCATGCTTTAACTTAATAAAACTAAAACCTACGCAGTATCAAGGTATATTGTAGTAAAAAGTCCATACATAGTCTGTATACACCTGGAATAAGTAAGAAAATATCTATGTTAAAGGGGAAGGAGTGCCCATATAGAAATCTTATTTGCTCTAAGGTTTTCCTTTCTATTCGATCATTATCTCATTGCTGGCATATTATAAAGAATGATGTAAGCTCTCCTCATGCTTTCTGCATACTAAACAGTCTCACCTCCATATTCCTCAGTTGATTGCTGATGTTTGCACAGTCCTCTCTGAGCGGTTATTTCAGCAGTGACCATTCACAATGCTGGGATTGTGTTCATCAATGAGCGTGAATGCCATTATTACTCTCACTGCATTAGGATTCTGTTCAAGCTCTAGGTTCTCAAACAGCTAAGATCCCTGAAACCAGGCCAAAAAAATCTGTAGAAACACATATGTGAAACTCGCACACACTGTCCGTGATCTACATAATTATACCAATTGTAATTTGTATACAACATGTCCAGTTCTGTTATTCCAGTTAGGATTTAAACATGATAAAACTATTTCATGAAAGCGTCTAAAAGAAAATTTGTGTTGTCCTCTTGGAAAAACAAAAAGGCGATTGCAATGGTTGATATTTGCAACATAGGACTTTCTGATGTCAGATATTTTGATTGTGATCAATTTTAGTATTCAGAAAATAGCATAATTCACAAATAATCATCCTGTATTAAAAAATACATTGATTAATGAGCTTAGCTGTAAATAATGTGATGCCAAGCTCTTTCTGTACCACGCTAAGATGCGCAGCTCCAGCACCCCACAAATGAGCACTCATTTTCATTCCCTACCCTCTCTCTCAGCAGTAGCTAAGCTCAACATTCTCTGAGAGTGAATGAGAGCTGACTGGGCATGTGCAGGTTGGGAATAAAGCAGAGTGCTCATTCGTAGGGTACTGGAATTCCACATCCAACAGTCGGTACGACCTGCCACCTAGGCAGGACAAAAAGAGAAGCCCAGTGGAAAAAGCAACCTGCATATTAATGTACTGAGGATGTTACTGTATAATGCGTAGGGATTGTGTCCATGGGCATCCGCAAGGGGGGCAAGTGCCCCCCTGGAAACAGGGATCGGCAAGGTGTCCTTGAGTGGTCCTTGCGGTAAGCTGCCTGATCTGGGGCCGCTTTGAGCTGTGGCTGCAGTGGCGCCCAGAGCTGATCCAAGTGCAGAGTCCCCCCCCCCTCTCTCCTTCTTCTCCTCTTGTGTACATCACACATGTCACGGAGCTTACATTTGAATTCTTCAGCGGCGCTGTAACAAAGTCCCGCCTACTAGACCGGCAGCTCCTCCTGTGATAGACGGAACAGGAGGTCTAGGAGGTGGGACTTTGTTACAGCGCCACCAAAGAATTTAGAAGCAAGCTCCGTAAAACAGCTGGAGCTGTCTGGTCCAGGCACTGTTGAGTCTGCATTGATGGGCACAGACCGAGTCTGCATTAATGGGCACAGACTGAGGCTGCATTGATGGGCACAGACCGAGTCTGCATTGATGGACATAGACCGAGTCTGCATTGATGGGCACAGACTGAGGCTGCATTGATGGGCACAGACCGAGTTTGCATTGATGGGCATAGACTGAGGCTGCATTGATGGGCACAGACTGAGGCTGCATTGATGGGCACAGTGAGGCAGTATTGATGGGCATAGTGAGGCAGTATTGATGCCAGATCAATGACTACTGAACCAGCTGCCAGTCCAGGCATCTGGGTGGATGCCAACTGTATGGTCGGGATCTTTCCAGAGTCTGGACCGGCTCTGCGACGTTAGCCAACAGCAGGCTTTAGCCCACTGTCAGCTGAAAACGTGTCACAGGAGTGCAGAACCAACTGCACTCCTGTGATCAAAAGAAGTACAGTTTTGGTTATACTCATTTCATTGAAATGTATCTTGCAAAGCAGTATTTTAGCTGAAATCATCTGCAAATAATGACTTGTTCACACTTTTGCAGAGATTTGCTGATCTCTGCAAGGGCACACAGAAAACAATGGTTTTCTGTTTAACACTTCAACATAACCTTCAGGTAAAAAATCAAGAAAAACCGTGCTCCCCTCACAAAGTAATAATCACAAATATGTAGCAGACCAGACAGCTGTACACAGAGGATCCGGGAAGGAAGAGACAGTCTGCACTGGGAACCCCACATCACAGAGGAAGAACTGCCGACCTACTAAGCGATTATGATTCCTGTCATGGGAATCCATTACTTTTGGTAAGTAGGTTGTGTGACCGGTGTGCCAGGTGGAGGGACGTCAACATTATCAAAGTGCTACAGCAGTTGGTATCGGCCCATTATAACATTGGCTCTTGAAAGTTGGACTTACTACTCATCAAATTATCCGAAGACGTACCACTTTGGGACTGTCTTTTGAATTCATCTGTTTTTTTTAATTTATCGCTATTACTATATTGGGACTCTCGTTGCACTTTATTTTTTAGCATTTTTTGCACATTTTTATCTTTGCACGTTTTGCACAAATATTGATATTTGTTATTTCACAAAAATATTGCACGCACTTTGTGCGACCTGCGTGGAGCATGACATATACCTATCTACCATGCAGATCGCACTGATATCAGATTCAGCATTTGCACTTTAGTATTCAAGCTTTGATATATTGGTATATTTATTCTTTGCTTTGTTGCTGAGATCATATTTGTGATTATTACTTTGTGAGGGGATCGCGGTTTTTCGTGATTTTATATCTAATTTTGGTTTTCCATTATTACACGTGCAGCCCCCCTCAGTGTTATATATTAATTTATTTATATATTGATTGTTTGTGACATCATTCACAATTTGTCCATATTCACAATTAATTATTTTTTCCATTGCGCTGGTTTCACACACATACAACTTTCAGGTAAGCTGCAGTGTGGCACATAAATCTGCAACATGTCTGCATTTTTCCTTCCCACACCGCAGCTTTCTAAGGCCCCTTTCACACATGCGGACCGATCAGGTCCACCTGTCAGTTTTTCAGGTGGACCTGATCGGACGCTCCTTTCAACTATATGGAGAGGTGGATGTCAGCTGTGACATGTCCCCTGACATCTGCCGCTATCCGATCTGATCCGCCTAATCTAGACGGATGGAAACCCTATTTTCCATCTGTCTGGCGGATCGGATGGAAACGGACAGGCGGATCCGTTTTCATCTGATCTCCCATAGAGGACAGCGGGGCTCTGACAGATCCGTCTGAGCACCTGTCATCCGCCGGATGCATGGAAAAGCATGAAATGTTACATTTTAACAGTTAACAAAAAAGGAAACGCTGTTCTGTGATTTAAAAGTGTAAGGCCCCTTTCACACGGGCTTATCCGTTTTCGGATTCCGTTTTGCTCAGCAGGGATCGCTCTGACGGATGACAGTTCAGTCTCTGCTCGCTGAGTGGAGATGAGCTGTCAGAGCCCCGCTCTGCTCTATGGACATCGGATGAAAACGGATCGGCCTGTCTGTTTTCATCCAATTTGCTCCGATCTGATTCTACAGACGGATGGAAAATAAGGTTGCCATCCGTCTGGATTCCACAGACAGGATCGGATCGGAGAACGGCAGATGTCAGTGGACATGTCTCCGCTGACATCCGCCGGGTCCATAGGGCTGCATGGAGCGTCCGTTCAGGTCTGCCTGAAAAACGGACAGGCGGACCTGAACGGAAAGCCCATGTGAAAGGGGCCTAAGGCACCACTGAACAGAACACTAGAACAGACACTTTCCGTGCAGTATAAAGCAATGCATTACTAGACAAGTATAGTAGGAATTCTGTGAATGGCGGAGGGGACAGAGGGAGGAGGGTGAGCTGAGAAACTTTTCTCAGTAAAAGCAGCGGCTGTTAACCTTCACAGTGCTAGAAGACAGCTCCTCAGCACAATATCCAGCACAGCAAGGAAGATTTTTACCAGAAGCTGCTGTCTGTAGGTGATGGGATACACACCATTACACATAACGAATTTGTTTACTGCTGTATCCCAAAAGAATAAACAACACAAACTCTTTCACACTGGGGCCTCGTTTGCGGTAAAGCGCTGCTTTTTGGCCCCCAGCGGGGTGCTTTTAACCCCAAAGAAGGGGTTAAATACGCCCGTGTTGCAGCACTTCCAAAGTGTTTTTCAGGCGCTTCAGAAGCGCTGCCCATTCATTCCAATGGGCAGGGATGTTTTGGGAGCGGTGTATACAGCACTCCAAACCTGCCTCAAAGATTCTGCTTGCAGGACTTTTCCTAACGTCCCGCAAGTGCACCGCCCAGTGTGAAAGCACTCGGACTTTCACACTTGGGTGGCATGGGAGGCAGTTTTCAGGTGCTTTACAGGCGCTATTTTTTGCGCTAAAATGCCTAAAAACTGCCTCAGCCCCGGTTCACATAGGTGTGATGCGGGAACCCTTCGAATCCACTGCGGGCTCGCACGGAAGTTCACTCTGATATGTGAACTGAATACATTGTTAAGGACCCCCCCTTTTCAGCTCGCATATCGCAGTGCGAACTGCAAACTCGCACAGGAATCGGATCGCATGGGTATGAACTCCCATGCGATCCGATTCTGGTGCGGACCAAAAAAAAGGGTCCTGTGCGAGTTTGGTCCCAATCCAATGCGATATCAGCCATACAATCTGTATGGCTGAAATCACATCGCATGGATATCACATATGGTTTGCACCGCAGTGCGGTCTCCAGGTCTTGGAGAGCTTGTGAAAAGTTATCAGGCTGATAACAGAGAAATGGAGCAAGTGAAAGCTTTAAGACACAATGCTTTGTAAAGAGATAAGAAAACTCTGCAGATATATGTGCCCAGCTCAAATTTCATGAATCGGGTTTACATCCACTTTAAAGAGGCCCTGTCCTTCTTATTTCTACAACAAGGGATGTTTACTTTCCATGTAATAGGAATAAAATTGACCTTTTTAACCACTTCAATACAAGACACTTACACCCCCTTCCTTCCCAGATTAATTTTCAGCTTTCAGGGCTCTCGCACTTTGAAACACTGTACCCAAACAAAATCATTTTTTTCTCACAGATAAAGCTTTCTTTTGGTGGCATTTAATCAGCTCTCGGTTTTTATTTTTTGGGACATAAGTGAAAAAAAGAACGAAAATTTTGAAAAAAAAACACTTTTTTTTCGTTCCTTTGATAAAATTTTTTTGTTCAAAAATGTGGGCCAAAATGTATACTGCTACATATCTTTGGTAAAAATAACCCAAATCAGTGTATATTATTTGGTAATTTCTTGAGGCCCTGAAATGTCAGGAAAGTACAAATACCCCCCAAATGACCCTTTATGAAAAGTAGACATTCCAAGGTATTTAGTAAGAGGCATGGCAAGTTTTTTGAAGTTGTAATTTTTTCCCACAATTTTTTTTTACACAAAATTGTCAAAACAAGTTATTTCTCACACATGGCATATGCATACTTCCAATTATGCCCCAAAATACATTCTACCACTCCTCCCGAGTATAGCGATACCACATGTGTGCGACTTTTTCACAGCTTGGCTACATAGAGAGTCCAACATGTAGGGAGCACCGTCAGGCATTCTAGGAGCATAAATTACACATCTCATTTCCTAACGATCTATTACACTTTTAAAGGTCCTGGAGCACCAGGACAATGGAATTACCCACAAAATGACCCCATTTTGGAAAGCAAACACCCCAACGTATAATCTTTGAGGCATTATGAGTCTTTTGAACGGTTCATTTTTTTCTTCAAGTCTTTGAAAATCATGGGAAAAAAAATGAAAACGTTTTTATTTTTACACAAATTGGTCAATTTATAAGTTATTTCTAGCACATAGCATGTACATAGCAAAAATTACACCCCAAAATACATTCTGCTACGTGTCCCGAGTATGGCGATACCACATGTGTGAGACTTTTACACAGCCAGGCTGAATCTAATGTCATTCCTACCTATCACACTTTTGAAGGTCCTGGAGCACCAGGACAATGAATTACCCACAAAATGACCCCATTTTGGAAAGCAAACACCCCAATGTATATTTTATGAAGCATGGGCTGGTGACAGGTACTCGGGTACTCTGATGGGCTGCAGATAGGCGCTCGGGTACCCTGATGGGCTGGAGACAGGTACTCGGGTAATCTGATGGGCTGGTGACAGGTACTCGGGTACTCTGATGGGCTGGTTACAGGTACTCAGATGGGATGGTGAGAGGTACTCGGGTACTCTGATGAGCTGGTGACAGGTGCTCGGGTACTCAAATGAGCTGGTGACAGGTACTCGGGTACTCTGATGGGCTGGTGACAGGTACTCGAGTACTTTCATGGGCTGGTGACAGGTACTCAGGTACTCTGATGGGCTGGTAAAAGGTACTCGGGTACTCTGAAGGGCTGGTAAAAGGTACTCGGGTACTCTGATGGGCTCGTGACAGGTACTCAGGTATTCAGATGGGCTGGTGACAGGTACTCGGGTACTCAGATGGGCTGGTGACAGGTACTCGGGTACTCTGATGGGCTGATGACAGGTACTCGGGTACCCTGATGGGCTGGTGACAGGTACTCGGGTACTCTGATGGGCTGGTGACAGGTACTCAGGCACTCAGATGGGCTGGTGGCAGGTACTCAGATGGGCTGGTGACAGCTACTTGGGTACTCAGATGGGCTGGTGACAGGTACTCGGGTACTCTGATGGGCTGAAGATAGGTACTTGGGTACTCAGATGGGCTGGTGACAGGTACTCGGGTAATCTGATGGGCTGGTGACAGGTACTTGGGTACTCAGATAGGCTGGTGACAGGTACTCAGGTATTCAAATGGGCTGGTGACAGGTACTCATATGGGCTGGTGACAGGTACTCGGGTATTCATATGGGCTGGTGACAGGTACTCGGGTATTCATATGGGCTGGTAACAGGTACTCAGGTACTCTTATGGGCTGGTGACAGGTACTCGGGTACTCTGATGGGCTGGTGACAGGTACTCGGATACTCTGATGGGTTGGTGACAGGTAATCAGATGGGCTGGTGGCAGGTACTCAGATGGGCTGGTGACAGGTACTCAGATGGGCTGGTGACAGGTACTCGGGTACTAAGATGGGCTGGTGACAGGTACTCGGGTACTCTGATGGACTGGTGACAGGCACTCGGATACTCAGATGGGCTGGTGACAGGTACTCAGGTACTAAGATGGGCTGGTGACAGATACTCGAGTACTCAGATAGGCTGGTGACAGGTGCTCGGGTACTCAGATGGGCTGGTGACAGGTACTCGGGTACTCATATGGGCTGGTGACTGGTACTCAGATGGGCTGGTGACAGGTACTCGGGCAATCAGTGTACTTGTTACCGCAATCTCCTTCCCACATACGATCGGTGTGTGAGGAGGAGAACCCGGTAACAACTTGTTACCGCGATTTGTTGACATTCTGTGACTGGCTGTGATTGGACACAGACGGTCACGTGGTAAAGAGCCAATTTTCTAGGCTCTTTACCGAGATCGGGGATGGGCTGTGTCAGGGCGACAAGCCTCGTCCCCGATCGCAGCTCTGTGCGCCCCTAGGGGTGTCCACGAGCACCGTGCACAAGGACAGTGCATGTGACCAGCTGCGGTTGGGGGGAGCGGGTACCTAGTTTTCAGAGGCACCCAGCTCCCATTTCCTCTCTTGGCGCTGCGGCACTGAGCAGAAGTTCATATCTCCCCCCTCCCTCCCTGCAATCTTCTGGGACACGTCACAGGTCCCAGAAGATTACCCGGCCATTTACAATGCACAGTGCGGCTCGCGCATGAGCAGTGCGCGACTGGAGCACTTGCAATGCCGGCTCCACGGAGAGAAGGGGGAGAGGAGCGAGGCTTCGGGCGGCTGCATCGCTGGACCGTGGGACAGGTGAGTGTCTGTTTATTAAAAGTCAGCAGCTACAAAGGGTGTGATGTGTTTTCTTTGTTTGAATTTATCTGCTGCCTGCTGTCACATGCAGAATACCATACATCCCTGAACACATATGGTGCTAAGCGCAAGTACCAATCAGTAGAGAGTCCAGCCCTGTCTGATAATAGTGTACTTCAGCCTACCTAGGCTTTGACAGGCTGTAGGCAGAGGGGACAGACACTGTACCTGCTCCTCCAGGGCACACTAAAACGCTGGGATTGGACACACATGGGTTATATGCCTAGTGTGTAAGGGACCTAAGCTGTTTGTTCAGTGAAGGAACTATGCTGTATAGATGGGTTATTTTGCTGCTCTCTTAGCGATCCTAGTGAACGGATAGTTAGTATGATCTGGGCTTAAAGGATAAGTTCACCTTTTGGAGCATGTTACACATTACACCCATATTTAGAGTATAACATGTAACATACTCAAGACCTGCCCCCTGCATCCTCAATCCCCCCTCTCCCTGTGACAGCAGACAGGGGTTCCTCTCCCATCACCTGCTGCCACATTTTGAAAGCATCCTTCATTCACAGGAATCTGTAATTGAACGAACTAAAAGTCCTATCTTCCACTGCAACAGACGGCTTGTAGTTCTCAATGGACCACAAGTGTGCTAATCAGAGAGCCTGTAGTCCAGGGATATGCAATTAGCGGACCTCCAGATGTTGCAGAACTACAAATCCCATGAGGCATAGCAAGACTCTGACAGCCACAAGCATGACACCCAGAGGCAGAGGCATGGTATAGGGACCTGATGTCCGAGAGACTAATCGTGTGAACACCAGGTAACTCTTGATGTTCGGCAGACAACGTCACCTTCTATCCTGAAAATCAAGCAAGTTAATGTCTAAGGACACTTACTTCCTACGAAAGTTTTACACCGTCGTCCACTACCCTCTCCTTGGGGACAGACGACAGTGTCCCTCTCCCCCCTAACTCCTACGTCCCCCGTCCAGAACTCATACAATGTACAATATGAGATTTATACCCACATTACACATTGTACGAGGTTTTCCACTTGAATAGGAAATTCGGGTCTAGTATGATTGATAGGCAAGTGATCCTAGCGATTCTCTCGTCGTTTTATTGGGTAGATA
>BLSH010042314.1:988126-1018532 GCA_018402905.1 Glandirana rugosa | reverse complement strand
CTTGGGTACTCAGATGGGCTGGTGACAGGTACTCGGGTACTCTGATGGGCTGAAGATAGGTACTTGGGTACTCAGATGGGCTGGTGACAGGTACTCGGGTAATCTGATGGGCTGGTGACAGGTACTTGGGTACTCAGATAGGCTGGTGACAGGTACTCAGGTATTCAAATGGGCTGGTGACAGGTACTCATATGGGCTGGTGACAGGTACTCGGGTATTCATATGGGCTGGTGACAGGTACTCGGGTATTCATATGGGCTGGTAACAGGTACTTGGGTACTCTTATGGGCTGGTGACAGATACTTGGGTACTCTTATGGGCTGGTGACAGGTACTTGGGTACTCTGATGGGCTGGTGACAGATACTTGGGTACTCTGATGGGCTGATGACAGGTACTCAGGTACTCTGATGGGCTGGTGACAGGTACTCGGATACTCTGATGGGTTGGTGACAGGTACTCAGAAGAGCTGGTGGCAGGTACTCAGATGGGCTGGTGACAGGTACTCAGATGGGCTGGTGACAGGTACTCGGATACTAAGATGGGCTGGTGACAGGTACTCGGGTACTCTGATGGACTGGTGACAGGCACTCGGATACTCAGATGGGCTGGTGACAGGTACTTAGATGGGCTGGTGACAGGTACTCAGGTACTAAGATGGGCTGGTGACAGATACTCGAGTACTCAGATAGGCTGGTGACAGATACTCGAGTACTCAGATAGGCTGGATGACAGGTGCTCGGGTACTCAGATGGGCTGGTGACAGGTACTTGAGTACTCAGATGGGCTGATGACAGGTACTCGGGTACTCATATGGGCTGGTGACTGGTACTCAGATGGGCTGGTGACAGGTACTCAGGCAATCAGTGTACTTGTTACCGCAATCTCCTTCCCACACACGATCGGTGTGTGAGGAGGAAAACCCGGTAACAGCTTGTTACCGCGATTTGTTGACATTCTGTGACCGGCTCTGATTGGACACAGACGGTCACGTGGTAAAGAGACAATTTTCTAGGCTCTTTACTGAGATCGGGGATGGGCTGTGTCAGGGCGACAAGCCTCGTCCCTGATCGCAGCTCTGTGCGCCCCTAGGGGTGCCCACAAGCACCGTGCACAAGGACAGTGCATGTGACCAGCTGCGGTTGGGGGGAGCGGGTACCTAGTTTTCAGAGGTACTCAGCTCCCATTTCCTCTCTTGGCGCTGTGGCACCGAGCAGAAGTTCATATCTCCCCCCTCCCTCCCTGCAATCTTCTGGGATACGTCACAGGTCCCAGAAGATTGCCCGGCCATTTACAATGCACAGTGCGGCTCGCGCATGCACAGTGCGCGACTGGAGCACTTGCAATGCCGGCGTCACGGAGAGAAGGGGGAGAGGAGCGAGGCTTCAGGTGGCTGCATCGCTGGACCGTGGGACAGGTGAGTGTCTGTTTATTAAAAGTCAGCAGCTACAAAGGGTGTGATGTGTTTTCTTTGTTTGAATTTTTCTGCTGCCTGCTGTCCCATGCAGAATACCATACATCCCTGAACACATATGGTGCTAAGTGCAAGTACCAATCAGTAGAGAGTCCAGCCCTGTCTGGTAATAGTGTACTTCAGCCTACCTAGGCTTTGACAGGCTGTAGGCAGAGGGGACAGACACTGTACCTGCTCCTCCAGGGCACACTAAAACTCTGAGATTGGACACACATGGGTTATATGCCTAGTGTGTAAGGGACCCAAGCTGTTTGTTCAGTGAAGGAACTATGCTGTAGAAATAGATGGGTTATTTTGCTGCTCTCTTAGCGATCCTAGTGAACGGATAGTTAGTATGATCTGGGCTTAAAGGATAAGTTCACCTTTTGGAGCATATTACACATTACACCCATATTTAGAGTATAACATGTAACATACTCAAGACCTGCCTCCTGCATCCTCAATCCCCCCTCTCCCTGTGACAGCAGACGGGGGTTCCTCTCCCATCACCTGCTGCCACATTTTGAAAGCATCCTTCATTCACAGGAATCTGTAATTGAGCGAACTACAAGTCCTATCTTCCACTGCAACAGACGGCTTGTAGTTCTCAATGGACCACAAGTGTGCTAATCAGAGTGCCTGTAGTGTATTCACACTCCCTATAGCTCTATAACATGAAGGCCAATACAGAGGTAAAGGCAACAGAGCTGCAGGCAGTGTATACAGGAGCCTAGTATATCACCCGCGATTCAATGATCGTGGGTGCAATGTTCTGCAGCCTCCTGTGAAAAAAATAGTAAAATGCACATTTCTTTTACTGCAAAATATGTGGATTTATTCATTTTTTCCAAAAAGGTGAACTTATCCTTTAAAGCAGAACTGAAGGTATTATACAAAAGACTGTGAGCAGGCAGGCTATTATTGCAGAAGAGACTTGGAATGTCACCTCTGTAATAAAATACACCTACCTGCCTGCTCACAGCCTTTTGTGGCATGTAAACTGAGCTGTGCGTGCGCAGCTCAGCTTACATTGCCGGCATGGTCTCTGTGTGCCAGGATGACTGACTCCTGTGCATTTGCAGGAGTTAGTTATGTCATCTCGCACTGACCAATGGAGATGCCTGAAGACCATCACCCAGGGAGAAGATGCCAGCACCGGCGAGGGTCCTGGACCGTTACAAAGCAAGTACGTTTAGTGCCGTTGATTCCGCTGTAAGGCCAGGTTCACACTTGTGCCTCTGTATTTTTCATGTGTTTCCATTGAAGTTAATGGCGCAAAAAAAAATCTGTAATTTTTTCCAACACACGTGTAAGAAACGCAGGTATAAATGGAGCCCGTAGAAAATAATGGTAATCCTCTTGTCACACATTGTCACGAGTTGGCCAATGCACTTGAAATGGCACAGGTGTGAATGGGGACAGAAAGTCAGAAAATGGCAGGCAACTATTACCTGCAGAAATGGCAGCTGTGGTAGAGTGTTACCCCAGCAGGAGGATGACCCGGGATTCTCAACCTGGCTGGTTGAGGGGCTCCAGGGGATATGCGCATTTGGGAGGAAACTGGCTTTTCAGTTTCCTCATTTCTTTAAAGAGTCTGTTTCGGGACCTGGAGCCCGGGGACTTCGTAGTGATCCGGGTGGGGTGAAATCCCCAGTCCTGGGTCTGGATTTTGTGATCTACCGGGACACTGATTATTAGGGATGCACCGATCCCGATATCAGGGCCGATACTCTGCTTTTTCGTGAGTATCGGTACTCACAAGAAAGGTACCGATTCCAGAAGTGACGTATCTTGGGAGCGGACCGCCTCTTCTTCCCCTCTGGCCAATGCCATCCCTGCCTCCTTTACCCAGGGCCGCCATCAGGGAATACAGGGCCGGTCCGCTCCCCGCCTCCCCCTAAAGCAGCCAGCACATGTTAGGCATACAAGCCTACGCCTCTCACTAGCACCGCGCCACCCCCCTCCTGGAGGTGATCTAGGCCAGCACACACTCCACTTCCTTCCCTACTGAGGCGGAGCCCGAGGGCTGCTGCTAGGTCTCCTGTACCATGTGGATGACAGCACAGGAGGCTGCCCTAAAGGACCATATAGATAAGCCACCGGGATGTGAAGCACATTCTGACACCTCCCCCATCTCTCTCCCTGGGTCCTGGGATGTGCGTGGTTCATCTGGGTCGGCAAATCGCACCGCACGGAGGATAGTGTCCTACAGGTAATCCCCACATGCCTACACTATATTGAGTTGCTCTGTTCAGCAGTCCCTGGCTGTCTACTGTACCATGTAGTCCCTGTCTGTCTAATGTACCATTCAGCCCCCAGCTGTCTAATGTACCATGTAGTCTCTGCCTGTCTAATGTACCATGCAGTCTCTGGCTGTCTAATGTGCCATGTAGTCTCTGGCTGTCTAATGTACCATGCAGTCTCTGGCTGTCTAATGTATCATGCAGTCCCCTGGCTTTCTAATGTACCATGCATTCCCTGGCTGTCTAATGTACCATGCATTCCCGGGCTGTCTAATGTACCATGTAGTTTCTGGGTGTCTAATGTACCATGCAGTATATGGCTGTCTCCTGTAGCATGAAGTCTCTGGCTGTCTCCTGTAGCATGTAGTCTCTGACTGTCTTCTGTACCATGCAGTCTCTAGCTGTCTCCTGTACCATGCAGTCCCTGGCTCTCCTGTACCATGCAGTCCCTGGCTGTCTCCTGCACCATGCAGTCCCTGGCTGTCTCCTGCACCATGCAGTCCCTGGCTGTCTCCTCTACCATGCAGTCTATGGCTGTCTCCTGTACCATGCAGTCCCTGACTGTCTCCTGTACCATGCAGTCCCTGGCTGTCTCCTGTATCATGCAGTCCCTGGTTGTCTAATGTATCATGCAGTATATGGCTGTCTCCTGTAGCATGAAGTCTCTGGCTGTCTCCTGTAGCATGTAGTCTCTGGCTGTGTTCTGTACCATGCAGTCTCTAGCTGTCTCCTGTACCATGCAGTCCCTGGCTCTCTCCTGTACCATGCAGTCCCTGGCTGTCTCCTCTACCACGCAGTCTCTGTCTGTCTCCTGTACCATGCAGTCCCTGGCTGTCTCCTGTACCATGCAGTCCCTGGCTGTCTCCTGTACCATGCAGTCCTTGGCTGTCTCCTGTACCATGCAGTCTCTGGTTGTCTCCTGTACCATGCAGTCTCTGGCTGGCTCCTGTACCATGCAGTCCCTGGCTGTCTCCTGTACCATGCAGTCTCTGGCTGTCTCCTTTACCAGGCCTGCAGTCTCTGGCTGTCTCCTGTACCAGGCCTGCAGTCTCTGACGGTCTCCTGTACCATGCCTGCAGTCTCTGATGGTCTCCTGTACCATGCCGGCAGTCACTGCTGTCACTTCTGCCTGTTGCCACCTCCTTCCCTCCACCAGCTGTCACCTCTGCCCCCTGTAGCATGCAGTCTCTGGCTGTCTCCTGTACCATGCAGTCTCTGGCTGTCTCCTGTACCATGCAGTCTCTGACTGTCTCCTGTACCATGCAGTCCCTGGCTGTCTCCTGTACCACACAGTCTCTGGCTGTCTCCTGTGCCATGCAGTCTCTGGCCATCTCCTTTACCATGCAGTCTCTGGCTGTCTCCTGTACCATGCAGTCCCTGGTTGTCTCCTGTGCCATTCAGTCCCTGGCTGTCTCCTGTAACAATCATTCCCTGACTGTCTCCTGTACCATGCCGTCTCTGGCTGTTGCCTGCAGTCTCTGGCTGTCTCCTGTACCAGGCCTTCAGTCCCTGGCTGTCTCCTGTACCAGGCCTGCAGTCTCTGGCTGTCTCCTGTAGCATGTAGTCTCTGGCTGTCTAATATACCATGTAGTCTCTGGCTGTCTAATATACCATGTAGTCCTGGCTGTCTAATGTACCATGCAGTCTTTGGCTGTCTAATGTACAATGCAGTCTCTGGCTGTTTAATGTACCATGCAGTCCCTGGCTGTCTCCTGTACCATGCAGTCTCTAGCTGTCTCCTGTACCATGCAGTCTCTGGCTGTCTCCTTTACCAGGCCTGCAGTCTCTGGCTGTCTCCTGTACCAGGCCTGCAGTCTCTGACGGTCTCCTGTACCATGCCTGCAGTCTCTGATGGTCTCCTGTACCATGCCGGCAGTCACTGCTGTCACTTCTGCCTGTTGCCACCTCCTTCCCTCCACCAGCTGTCACCTCTGCCCCCTGTAGCATGCAGTCTCTGGCTGTCTCCTGTACCATGCAGTCTCTGGCTGTCTCTTGTACCATGCAGTCTCTGACTGTCTCCTGTACCATGCAGTCCCTGGCTGTCTCCTGTACCACACAGTCTCTGGCTGTCTCCTGTGCCATGCAGTCTCTGGCCATCTCCTTTACCATGCAGTCTCTGGCTGTCTCCTGTACCATGCAGTCCCTGGTTGTCTCCTGTGCCATTCAGTCCCTGGCTGTCTCCTGTAACAATCATTCCCTGACTGTCTCCTGTACCATGCCGTCTCTGGCTGTTGCCTGCAGTCTCTGGCTGTCTCCTGTACCAGGCCTTCAGTCTCTGGCTGTCTCCTGTACCAGGCCTGCAGTCTCTGGCTGTCTCCTGTAGCATGTAGTCTCTGGCTGTCTAATATACCATGTAGTCTCTGGCTGTCTAATATACCATGTAGTCCTGGCTGTCTAATGTACCATGCAGTCCCTGGCTGTCTAATGTATCATGCAGTCTCTGGCTGTCTAATGTACCATGTAGGCCCTGGCTGTCTAATGTACCATGCAGTCCCAGCTGTCTAATGTACCATGTAGTCTCTGGCTGTCTAATGTACCATGCAGTCTTTGGCTGTCTAATGTACAATGCAGTCTCTGGCTGTTTAATGTACCATGCAGTCCCTGGCTGTCTAATGTGTCATGCAGTCCCTGGCTGTCTAATGTACCATGCAGCCTCTGGCTGTCTCCTGTACCATGCAGTCCCTGGCTGTCTCCTGTACCACGCAGTCTCTAGCTGTCTCCTGTACCATGCAGTCCCTGACTGTCTCCTGTACCGTGCAGTCTCTGGCTGTCTCCTGTAACAGACCTGCAGTCTCTGGCTGTCTCCTGTACCAGGCCTTCAGGCTCTGGCTGTCTCCTGTACCAGGCCTGCAGTCTCTGATGGTCTCCTGTACCATGCCGGCAGTCACTGCTGTCACTTCTGCCTGTTGCCACCATCCTATCCCTAGCCTCTTCCCCCCCAGGGATCACAGCCTTTTCCATCCCAACTCTCCCACCCCACAATCCCTATTTCACCCCACCCTTAATTACTTTGCCCTCACTTACCCCTCTACTCCCCCCCTTCAACCCTGCCCTCACCCAGCTCCCTAACAATCCCCCCCAACACCCCCTCCCAAACCACCCCCCTACCTACACGATAGGTATCGGTAATTGGTATCGGCGACTACCAAAGGTAAAGTATTAGTACTCGTACTCTGTGGCAGAAAAGTGGTATCGGTGCAACCCTACTGGTTATCCAGCTGGGTAGGGGCCTGATAAGAGAGCCAGGACCAGGGTTCTGGGTCACACACTGGGAGACCGATCCAAAGAGGGAGACAGGCGGTCTCCAGGGGTCTAAGGCTGCAGGAGGCAGTCTGGTCTACCACATCTGCGAGGAGGCAGAGGTGACCTACGATCATGCAGCGGCTGATCGCTTATCAGCTAGGAGGGCTGACTACCATTATTAGCCAGGTGGGCTATCTATCATTTGTAAGCCAGGACGGCTGAATATCAGATATCATTTGTAAGTCAGGACGGCTGAATATACAGTAATTAATGCCAGTAGCAGGAGGCTGAAGTATACTACAGTGTTGGAACCCCCTGCGAGGGAAGATTACTGTTTGAACTTTCTTTTAATAAACATGGGCTATCATGCCCTCAAACAGATATCCTGGCTGGCATGAACTCACTAAAAATGCACCTACCACGAGAGCTGAATACCACCGTGCCACACAGCCTATATATTTCTCTTTCTACAGGCTGATCCCCTTGGAAGCTGACAATCAGTGTAGTAGGCATTGCTACTACAGTAATCTCCACTAGCATGAGACCTGGAAGCTAGTGACAATCACTATTGTAGCAGTGCCTACGTGAGTCATTTTCAGCTTCTACAGCCATCGCACAAGTATGGTATAGGCATAGTTACATTCGTCCAAGTTATGTAAAATTATCCATACCTGTAATTCTTTTTTTAATGCAGTTTTTGGGGTTTTTTTGGGCATGGAATCAGAACCCGGGACAGTGCTCACAATTAATGGAAAATGTCCCTTGTGCTGGTGGTTTTGTTCATTCTTCATTCCTCTGTCCTCCCCTATACCCCCATAGCTGTGATCTTCTGCTGCTGCAGGGGTTAATATGAGCTGCTGCACCTATCACAGGCACTCATTCATCAAAGCCGTGCTATAACCTCCCACAATTAAAGGTTCTCTTTGATTGGTGGAGGCAGGCCTTTCATTCATCTGCCCCTCCTCCATTCATAGAGCACTTTTCAAACCCGGGAAGTTATAGCATGGCCACTATGAATATAGCAGGGAGCAGAAAGGGTTGGCATACTTGGCACATTTGACAAGTGCCTATGACAGGTGCAGCCACTTCTACCCTTTAGTACTATGCATATACCATACCAGGCCGTACCATACTTTATGCATAGTTACACAGAACCAGCTTGGACCTCCAGTAATCCAGCTTGGACCAACGAATCCATGTATACACCATACTGTACCTGGCTGATCCCCTTGGAAGCTGGAAATCAGTATGCTCCGCTACTTCAGTGATCTCCACTAGGGTCCGGATCCCATGCTGAGCGGCTGCCCTGCTGTATTCTTAACACAGGAGGTCGGCTGCTTGGCACATGTGCCATTCACAGACTTCTTAGCATACACTGAATGAGTGCAAAGCGTTATCTGATTGGAGGAGTGGAGAGGTGGTTCTTCCCTCAGCCAATCAGGGAACGCTTTTCATTCATTGATAGAATGCAAAGCATCCTGTGAAGGGCACCTGTACCAAGCGGCCGACCTCCTGTGTTCAGAATACAGCAGGGCAGCTGCTCAGCATGGGATCCGGAAGCTAGTGGAGATCACCGGATTTGCAGTGCCTAGTACACTGATTTCCAGCGTCCAGGGGGATCAGCCAGGTATGGGATATACATTGCTACAAGCTGGATCACTGGAGGTCCAAACTGGATCACTGGAGGTCCAAACTGGATCACTGGAGCTCCAAACTGGATCACTGGAGGTCCAAGCTGGATCACTGGAGGTCCAAACTGGATCACTGGAGGTCCAAACTGGATCACTGGAGGTCCAAGCTGGATCACTGGAGGTCCAAACTGGATCACTGGAGGTCCAAGCTGGATCACTGGAGGTCCAAACTGGATCACTGGAGGTCCAGACTGGATCACTGGAGGTCCAAGCTGGATCACTGGAGGTCCAAGCTGGGTCACTGGAGGTCCAAGCTGGGTCACTGGAGGTCCAAGCTGGATCACTGGAGGTCCAAGCTGGATCACTGGAGGTCCAAGCTGGGTCACTGGAGGTCCAAGCTGGGTCACTGGAGGTCCAAGATGGGTCACTGGAGGTCCAAGATGGGTCACTGGAGGTCCAAGCTGGATCAGTGTAACTATGTAGAAAATATCCATAACCGGGATCCTACAGAAGCATTGTGATGAGTGTAGTAAAAGTCCTCCTGTAGTGCTGCAATTGATAGGTTGCGGTGAGAGTTCTTATATGTCAGTGTGTCATGTGTGTTTATGGCTGAGCCCTGCAGAAAGCAATGGAGTAGGCAGCGCTCTCCTGGCCGCCGCACAGCCCGCACTGTCACCTCCGATCAGCGTCCCCCCGCCGTAACCTATAAGAAAAATGTGACCGGTCAGGAAGTTCAGAGAGGCATCTGCTGGGGGGGGCGGGGACTGGTGCCCAGTGCGTCCAATCACAGAGCTCGGATTGATGTTATGATCTGTCATTGGAGATCGCTGCTCGCACTCTGTATAAAGTTCCCCATCACTGACAGTCAGGCACAGAGGAGCCTCTCCTGATCACATAGGCAAGGTACGGGCATGCTTCATTCTCTACTCCATCCTGACTTCATCCTCCAAGCTGCACACTGATCAACCTCAGCACTGAATGGGATCATTATTATTATTATACGATGGATGTATAGAAGTGTGCAGGATAAGTGTCCTAGGAATAGTATAGCCTGTATCCTGGACACTGTCAGTGTACACTGCAGGAGGAGTCTGGTTACACACATATCTGCAAACTGCACACTGATCAGGAATTCTGACATTCCCACTGTATTGTGCTTCTACTTGCTGATGTCATCCTCACTCCAGTAATGTGCACAGAGCAGGGCAGGAGCTTTACATTCATCGTATGTGCTGCATGCTTCATACCATGGGCTGTACATTCCATGCAGACACTGGGATCATTGTAGGAGGAGGCCATTCTCTATGGGATTGTAGCACAATGTAACAGGTTCTTTTATAAAGGAGAATCACTGGTGACTGGGATGTCTTGTTGTGTCATGTTATTATTCTTGTTAATTATTATATTATATTTTATCTGTATATATATATATACATATATGTGTGTGTAAATTAATATTACATTATAATGATTGCATTAAACATATATATATATAAATGATGATTATTTTTGATAATTATTGTTAATTATTATTATATTATAATGAGATATATATATATATGCGTGTGTGTGTGTGTGTGTGCGTGTATATATATATATATATAATGTTATATTATTATTATTGCTAATTCTTATTAATAGTTATATTATAGTGTGATATATATATATATATATATATATATATACACACACACACGCATATATATATATATATATATATATATAATATTATTATGTATATATGTGAAATATTCAAATTCAGTGTGCGGAATTATTATTTTACAGATATTTTTCATGACATTTTCTGTATTGCTGTCAGGAGATTAAAATGTGCAGACTTCAGTAGTAGATGCGCTTTTACTCCTGAACCAGTCAGAATTCTGTAGATCAGTGGTGTCAAACTCAATTTCATTGTGGGCCACATCAGCATTATGATTGCCCATAAAAGGGCCGGTTGTATCTTTAAGACTATATGTCCAGAGCATCCCCTTCCCTTACATTAGATGTCAAGAGTCACCCCCACCATCTAAAGCTGAATCCTCCACCCTCCCTTACATCAAAGTGCACCCCCTTACCTTATGCTGCTGTTGGGAAGAAGCTGGATGCCCTGCTTTAAAGCAGAAAGTACAGGCTCTGGAGGAGGACCAGAGGTGGGCTGGAGCTCCCCTGCAGCTGCAGGAGAGGTGCGAGGGCCACATGAAATGGCCTGGAGGGCCGGATTCGGCCCGCGGGCCTTGTGTTTGACACCTGTGCTGTAGATTATCTTAATGTAAACATTATCCGCAGGTCATGCCTTTCTTGGCTTCAGCCCTCTTTGTACACCAGTGGCCATATTATTGGAACATACTTGTAGTCACCTTTTGCCTTTGGATCTTTGTGTGGATTCGACACAGTGTTGAAAACTTTCCTTATAAGCTAGATGTGAAGCCAATCACTAAAATCTTACTTAATCTATAACATGTTAACGGAAATTCAAACCTTATGTTCAATATTTTTAAATCTACAGATTTCATTAAAGCTGAAATCCAGATTAAGGCCCATTTTGCACATGATTTGCACAGCCATTGACTCCCACTGCTGAGCCAATGAGGAGAGAGAGGGGGCAGGGCCGAGCCGTGGCTCTGAGTGTGAATAGGAATAGACACGCAGAGCCGTGGCTCGGGACAAACCTGCTTGGGTGCCCCCCTTACAAGCTGCTTGCTCTGGGGGCATTTGGCAGGAGGGAAGGGGCCAGGCAGGGCCGATCCTAGGGTCACAGATGCCTGGGTGCAGAAATATTTCTGGCGCCCCCACATGGGCGTCGTTATGTTGCTAACTCCTCCCCTTTATAAATGTTTCCATGGCAGCAACCTAAACACAGAGATGCTGCCCTAAGGAGTCTGTTACCCCAATATCCTCCCACAATCTTTTAACAATAAACAATGGTCAGAGACTGCGGACATAGTACAGGAGATGGTCAGAGACTGCAGAAATTATACAGGAGATGGTCAGAGACTGCAGAAATGATACAGGAGATGGTCAGAGACTGCAGACATAGTACAGGAGATGGTCAGAGACTGCAGACATAGTACAGGAGATGGCCAGCGACTGCACACATGGTACAGGAGATGGTCAGGGACTGCAGAAATGATACAGCAGATGGTCAGAGACTGCAGAAATGATACAGGAGATGGTCAGAGACTGCAGAAATGATACAGGAGATGGTCAGAGACGGCAGACATAGTACAGGAGATGGTCAGAGACTGCAGAAATGATACAGGAGATGGTCAGAGACTGCAGGAGATGGTCAGAGACTGCAGAATAATACAGGAGATGGTCAGAGACTGCAGACATGATACAGGAGATGGTCAGAGACTGCAGGCATGATACAGGAGATGGTCAGAGACTGCAGACATGATACAAGAGATGGTCAGAGACTGCAGACATGATACAAGAGATGGTCAGAGACTGCAGATATGATACAAGAGATGGTCAGAGACTGCAGACTTGATACAACAGATGGTCAGAGACTGCAGAAATTATACAGCTGATGGTCACAGACTGCAGAAATGATACAGTAAATGGTCAGAGAGTGCAGACATGATGAAGTAGATGGTCAGGGACTACAGAAATGATACAAGAAATAGGCAGAGACTGCAGCAATGATACAGCTGATGGTCAGAGACTGCAGAAATGATACAGGAGATGGTCGGAGACTGCAAACATGATACAAGAGATAGGCAGAGACTGCAGAAATTATACCGCTGATGGTCAGAGACTGATCAGTGCCACCTCATTAATGTAGCCTATCGGTGCCACATCATCAATGCAGACTATCAGTGCTACTTCATCAGTGCCACCTAATCAGTGCCACCTAATTAGTGCCACCTAATCAGTGCATACCAGTACTGCCTCATCAGTGCCACCTCATCAGTACCATCAATGCCTACCAGTGCCACCTTGTCAGTTCCTACCAGTGCCACCTCATCAGTGCCTACCAGTGCCGTCTCATAGGTGCCACCTCATCAGTGCCTACCAGTGCCACCTCATCAGTGCCACCTCATCAGTGTATACAAGTGCCACCTCATCGGTGCCCATCAGTGCATACCAGTGCCACCTCATCAGTGCATACCAGTGTCACCTCTTCAGTCCCAGCACATCAGTGCATACCAGTGCCACCTCATCAGTGCATACCAGTGCCACCTCATCAGTGCAGTCTATCAGTGCCATCTCATCAGTGTCAGCACATCAGTGCCACCTCATCAGTGCCAGCACATCAGTGCCACCTCATCAGTGCAGTCTATCAGTGCCATCTCATCAGTGCCAGCACATCATCAGTGCCACCTCATCAGTCCCAGCACATCAGTGCAGTCTATCAGTGCCATCTCATCAGTGCCACCTCATCAGTGCAGTCTATTAGTGCCACCTAATGAGTACCTATGTGTGAAAAATGTGAGATCAGAAACTCACCTCCTCATTGTGGCCATTACACTCTGTCCATTCATTTTTAAGGCAATCCCGCCCCTCCTGTGGACTACATCTCCCATAATTCTTTTCAGTACAGGAGGGAAGGGGAGGGAGGAACAATCTGCTCTGTTTCCCTCCCCTAACCTCTGTACTCCCAGGAGAGTGAAGGGAGGAGGGAGCAGACATAGGAGGAGAGGGGTGGGATGCTAAGAAAGAGCAGAGCATACAAGAGTCTTTATGACAGAGGCAGGGGGCGGGCAGCTTCCCGGAGGGCGGCGGCCGTGAGATGAGAAGAGCCTGTTCTATCCAGTGAATGATAATGAGAGGAGGAGCGGCTTCAGCCTGTGTGCTGCTTGTAGCATCGCCGCTCCTCCTCTGAGTATCATTCACAGGACAGAGCGGGCTCTTCTCATCTCACGGCCACCGCCCTCCGGGAAGCTGCTCGGCAGGGATCAGCACTGCGAAAGTGGAGAGAAGGGAGAACTCTTACAGTTTGGCGCCCCCCAACTCACGGTGCCTGGGTGCAGTGCACCCCGGGCACCCGCCCAGGATCGGCCCTGGGGCCAGGAACGCTGGTGGGGGACCCAAGAACAGGAGGAACTGGACTGCTCTGTGCAAAAACACTGCACAGAGCAGGTAAGTATAACATGTTTATTATTTACAAAAAACATTTGAAAAAAACTCTTTTGATATATCTCCCAATACTCTGGAAATGATAGGGGTAAGGTCCCTTTAAAGGGGAGGTCTGTCCACCCCTGCAAGAAATAAAAGCCAGCAGCTATACATACTGTAGCTGCTGAATTTTAATAATAGGACACTTACCTGTCCTGGAGTCCAGCGATGTCGGCACCACAGCTGTTGTTTCCATCAGCTGCCAGGTGCTGCCATTGCCGGTAAGGGAACCCGGTAGTGTAGCATTACGCCTTCACTACAGGGTCCCTACTGCACATGTGCAAGGCACCACTGCGCTCTCCTACTAGCCCAGCAGCGGGATGAGGAGGAGGGGGGCTGAGTTGCTGACGTAATTCGCCATGGCCCAGTCTCCCAGAAGTGGGGACAGAGTACCTGTTAAAGACAGGTACCTGCTCTTCCCTCCCCCCCAGAAGGTGCCAAATGTGGCACCGGAGGGGGGGGGAGTTCCACGTTTGGGTGGAACTCCGCTTTAAGGCTCTCATACATTCATACTGCCAGAATTACCTTGCATGTGCTGGTTGTGTTAGTAATACTACTAATACAACCAGCACATACACCTCACCCTCTCTTACATCACAGTGCATCCCCTTAACCACTTTCCGACCGCCTAACGTACATGTACTGTGGCATGTACTGTACTCTATCACATACCTGTACATCATTTCGTGCAATAGCCACTAGGGGGCGTACACTCGTGTACCGCCGGAGGCACAATCGCGTGCTGATTAGACAGAGGCAGATTGTAAGCAAGGCAGATCGCTGTTCTGACAGGGGAGAAGATAGAGATCTTGTGTTCCTATTAAGCAGGAACATGGATCTCTGTCTTCACCCAGTCACAGCAACCTCCATACAATTAGCAAGCACCCCCTAGGAACACATTTATCCCTTTGATCGCCCCTGATGTTAACCCCTTCCCTGCCAGTGTCATTAGTAAAATAACAGTGCATATTTTTAGCACTGATCACTGTAATAATGTCACTGGTCCCCAAAAAAATGTCAAAAGTGTAAGGTGTCCGATTTGTCTGCCGCAATATTGCAGTCTCACTAAAAATTGCTGATCGCTGCCATTCCTAGTAAAAAAATTAAAATGCCATAAAAATATCCCATAGTTTGTAGACGCAATAACTTTCGCACAGAACCGCAAACCAATCAATATATGCTTATTGGGATTTTTTTTTACCAAAAATGTAGCAGAATACATATTGGCCAAAATTGATAAAGAAATTCGATTTTTTTTACATTTTTTATTGGATGTGTATTATAACAGAAAGTAAAAAATATATATTTTTTTCATAGCGCAAAAAATAAAAACTGCAAAGCTGATCAAATACCACCAAAAGAAAGCTCTATTTGTGGGGGAAAAGGGTCATTCATTTTATTTGGGTACAGCATCGCACGACCGCGCAATTATCAGTTAAAGTAAAGAATAGGCTTATGCAATTCATTTAGTTCCGAATTTTGTTTTTACCGAATTTTGCAAAATTCGGCAATTCGGTCAAATTTTGAATTTCGAATTTCCAATATTCCCGAATGTTAGTTTTTCCAATTCGGAAATTCATGGTAATTCGCAAATTGTGGTAATTTGGAAATTTGCGGTAATTCGGCAATTGCGGTAATTGCAGTAATTCGCCAATTGTGGTAATTGCAGAAATTCGGCAATCGGAACAGCCGCAAATTCGAAAAATCGGAAATCCAAAGATTCGAAAATAACGAAGAATATTTGAAATAATATCAAACTAATAAATAACTATTGAATTAAAGGGTATTGGAATTTCCTTGGCTGTTAGTGATAAATTTCATATTTAAGTTCACTAACAGCCAAATTTTCAAGGAAATTCCAATACCTATAATGTAATAGTTATTTATTATTATTTCAAATGTTCTTTCTTATTTCAGAATTTCAGAAATTCGGAAATCAGAAAGAACATTTGAAATATTAATAAATAACTATTAAATTATAGGTATTGGAATTTATATATGGAAATAGTTATAACAATTGGTTGTAAGGTTCCCATTGGGATTATACTGTGCTAGTTGACAAAAATATCAATCAATAGGATTGTAAACACGGTAAATTTTATTGTTTACATTAAAATGACATCTGAGAATACATAAAAATAGTGATCACATAAATACTTAGAGTGGTTATCAAGCAACTACAGCGGTGGTTGGGACTGTGATGCTGTTATCCTGACATGTTTCTGCATTCAATGGCATCCTCGGGGGATTTTCAAGCCACTGAGTTTTTTTGACTTAACAGAAATAAAACAAAAAGAAGCATCGTAAGAGTGACAAATCAGTTTAGACAAGTTTTAGCACTTGATCAATTTCACATTGGTGGTCAGAAAAGCAAACTGGGTGCTGGCTCTCCTCGGTCCATATTTACCCAAACAAAGACCAATCCACAAATGCCCAAAGAAGGCACCACCTCCAATGGGATATAGCACCATGCGACTGCAGGAGGCGTACAAAGTCCAGGCTGTGATGGAATAGCGAATAGGTAAGTATTTGGCTAAGAATATATTGTAATTTAACAGTTCATCATATATAGAAAAAACATGCATAAACCAGCACTAAAGCAGTGCGCTTATGAGTCGGGCACAAGTAATCCAACAATCTGTGTGAGTGTGTAACTCTGGGTGCAATGCGATAAAAAATGCACTAGAGGATATGAATAGATAAGGAAATTCATTGTCTAAGAGCCATTTATCGCATAAACAAAAATGCAAACAGGAACAGAGTTTAATATAATAATCTAATCATGATGTCAAACGTCAAGCACGTAATTTTACTAAAAGGACTTAATATGTAAATATTCAAATAAATGACTGGTGGACATGTACAGTGCTATCATCATATATATTGGTGTGCGCATACACCCGGCTTGAAGTAAAATAATGGTGCGTTTATAAGTGCCTAAGCCTTTTATTGCAGTAAAAGTGCCACTGATTAAAAGAAACAATGTATAGCTGAATACATATAAATGGATAGCCGAGTACCTAACAGACCCGGCAAAAAGCCATTGACTGAATACGGCACATACATTTAAATTTTAAAGCAAGCACTTGTAGAGTTTTTCTGATAGAAAAAGTCATCCCCAAACAAGGATATATGTTTACAGAGGACAGTAGGATCTAACTAGATTTGCACAGAGGATATAGGTTATATTGTCACATAAGATTTCACCTTCTAGTTGTACCAGCAACAGGAAAGTGCCCCCAATGTCCAGCGATGCATGCAGCTGGAGATGCAGTGGATGTAAAAAGTCTACACACCCCTGTTTAAATGTCAGGTTTCTGTGATGTAAAAAAATGAGACAAAGATAAATCATTTCAGAACCTTTTCTACCTTTAATGTGACCTATAAACTGTACAACTCAGTTGAAAAATAAACTGAAATTGTTTAGGTGCAGGGAAGTAATAATAAAAAACTAAAATAATATGTTGGCATAAGTGTGCACATCCTCAAACTAATACTTTCTTTGTATGATAGAGAATCTGACAAAAAAGTAACATTAGGTCATATAACAAGTAAAGACGTTATATCTTTTGGTATGTTGACCAGGGTTTCCAGGGGGCTATTGGTCATATGTGTCATTTTGTATGGCGGAACAGATTTCGAGTTCTCTGGTTAGGTTGAGTTGGAGTTTAACATCTGATAGGTTGGGTACAAGGGAGCATCTCCATTTCCTCATTAAAAGTAATCTGGCCGCAAATAATGTATGCATGACTATCTTTCTAAGGTCAGGTGGGAAGGATTCTATTCCAATGCTAAGAATAGCCAGGGAATGTCAGAAATTAAATAGAAGACCCTTTTCCAAAAAGGTTTTACGTGGGGACAATCCCAGAGGATATGGAGAAGCGTCCCTGAGTGGGAGCAACCTCGCCAGCATTGATCATCATCCAAGTTTTTGAATTTGCACAGTTACCCCGGGGTAAGATACCATCTATGGTGTGGTTTCTGCACTGTTTCCCAATAACTAAGGCATTTAGATGTGCTTAGGTTGTGATGTATGGCTTTTTGCCACTGATGTGTTTGAAATGAAGTTTGTAAGTCTCTTTCCCATCTTATATATGAGGATGGCTTAGAGAATGTTGATTTGTTATGTAGGAGATTATAAAAAATGGTTATGCCTTTCGCAGTTGGTGAAGTAGAAGTCCAAAAAGACCATGCTTTTTTTGGTAGTAGTATAGATGTGTCAGGGTTGTTTCTCATATAAGACGCTATTTGTCTGCAAGAGTGTAGAGCCTGATTGGAAATCAGATGTGTGGTTTGTATGATAGAGAATGGCAGTCCAATGTTTAAGAGAAATTTCCGGAAGGAGAAAGTGTAAGGCATCTATGGGTATTGGTATACTTTGATCGTCTGGCCTTGTGTGTGTGTTGTCTTTGAGGTATTTCCACGCTGTTATGGCAGCTGAGATAGTGGGGTGTTTGCTTTTATATGTTGTGGCAGACATAGCTTGGGCTAGAAGTAAGGAGCGCAAAGCTCCTTTCTGTATTGTCTCTTGTTCTATGAAGCACCATTGTTTGGTTAATGAGGGTGTGAGCCAGTTCTTAAGTTGGTCCAAGACTACTGTAACGTAGTAATCCTTGGCATCTGGTAATCCCATACCACCGGTGCTTTTATGTTTGGTGGTTATTTCATAGAAACATCTTGGTTTGCTATTCGACCAGACATATTGCCTTATCATTTGCTTTAAGGTGTTGAAAAAAGAGTTAGGGATCAATATAGGGAGGGTTCTAAATAGGTATAAGAGTTTTGGGAGGGTGATCATGTTAAAGGCTGCAACTCTTCCAGCCCAGGACAGATAGTGTTTGCCTATGTGTTGGAGGTCTTTTTTGCAGGTTTGGAGAAAAGGGAGATAATTGCACGTGTAGAGGGTAGAGGAAGTGGGAGTTAGTGATGTACCTAGGTATGTCATTGATTTGGCTGTCCACTGGAAGGGGTGTTTGGCCATAAGAGTGAGTTTATTCTTCTCTGGCATTTTTACACTCATGATATTGGACTTGGTGTTGTTGATTTTGTAGAATCAGCAAGAATTAAAAATATAAAATCAACACTCATATACAAAAAGTCCAGTGTTAGCAGCGCTAACACTGGACTTTTTGTATATGAGTGTTGATTTTATATTACTTGATTTTTTAAAGCAGCAGCTGTCAGATTATCACATAACATATTTTATATTTTATGTATTATACTAGCACAATTGAGTTTTGCACAACTGAATTTTAACATTCTGATTATTGAGTGATTTATATAGCGCAGTATTTCACATAATTATTCACAAGAATTAAAAATATTTTGGTCAGGGAAGGATCCGGATCTGTTAGGGTTAGGATTATGTCATCCGCAAATAATGTAATTTTAAATTCTTGATCTTTGACTTTGATTCCTGAGATATGGGAAGAGCTGCGAATTGTTTGGGCCAGGGGTTCCATCATTAATGTAAAAATTATGGGGAGAGAGGGCATCCTTGTCTCGTGCCATTCGTTATTTTAAACGTGTCTGAGAAGATACCATTTGTGTATACTCCGGCGGATGGGCTGGAATATAGGGTGAGAATAGCTGGTATGATATTGCCTTGGAAGCCAAATTTTGTGAGGGTCTGTTTTAAGTATCCCAGTGAATCCTATCGAAGGCTTTTTCGGCATCTAGGGTTACAAAAATTGATGGGGTTTTCTTTGAGTCTGCATAATGTATCAACTTTATAATTTTCCTTGTAGCGTCAGGTGCTTGCCTTCCTCTTATAAAACCTACCTGGTCTGGATGGATAAGGTGTGGCATTATGGATGTTAGTCTATGGGCTATAAGTTTTGCATATATTTTAAGATCTGTGTTGAGCAGTGATATGGGGCGAAAATTGGATGGGGATACCGGATCCTTCCCTGGTTTCGGAAGTGTCACAATGTTAGCAGATAACATTTCAGTTGGTAATTTGCCTGAAGACACAGCAGCATTGAACACCTGATTCATGCGTGGAGTTAGAGTTTTTTAAAATAAATTATAGTAATTGGCCGAAAAGCCGTCTGGGTCGGGGGCCTTACCATTGGGGAGCGACTCAATAACCTTCATGATTTCTTTGTCTAAGAAAGGGGCGTTGAGGACCTGAAGTTGTTCTTCTGAAATCTTAGGGAGGTCTATGTGCTTCAGAAAGTCTAACATTCCTGCTTTGATTGGTTGCGTGGTAGAAGGATCGTCTTTTAAATTGTACAAGGTACTATAGTGCGCTCTGAAGGTATTGGCAATTTCTTTAGGGTGGTATAGTTTGGCTCCTGTGATGGGGTGTATGATGTATGGGATTTTTTGTTTAATTTGTGTTTGTTTTAATTGTGCTGCCAGTAGCTTACCGGCCTTGTTGCCCGCAGAGTAGAAATTAGCTCTGCATTTGAACAGATTTTTGGCATTTCTAGCATTAAGGAGCGCTTTGAGGTCATTTCTAGCTTTAAAAATTTGGTCACTGGTTGTTTGGGTGAGGTTGCTTTTTTTTTTTTGTTCTAGGTCTCTGATAGTTGTCAGGAGTTCTGTTAGCTGCTGCGTCCTCAGGCATTTGGCTTGAGAGCTAAGTTTAATGAGGATACCGCGTATATATGCCTTATGGGCCGTCCAAATGGTGGTCGAGTCACTGTCTGGTGTATCGTTAAGTTCAAAGTAGTTTTATAGGGTTTTTGTTATATAATTTGAGTTTTTAGGTATGTACATCAGGGGATGATCATTTCTCCAGTTGAAAGTGACTGAAATGTCGGAATTATCATTGAGGTCTAAGGAAATGGGAGCATGGTCCGACCAGGATATAGTGTGGATGTCCGTTTTGATGGTGTCCTGAAGAAGCTGTTTATTTCCAATAAACAAGTCGATTCTGGTGTTGGTACAGTGTGGTTTAGAGAAGAAGGTGAAGTCCTTTTCCATGGCGTGCTGGCATCTCCATATGTCAAAGAGGTTGTTAGTGTGGAGGAATGGCATTAGTTCTGATTTCCTAGGCTTTTTGGGTGTTGGTCTTTTTGTGTCGATGGTATCATCAGGAACAAGGTTGAAGTCGCCACAAAGAATCATGCAGCCTTTTCTGATGTTTTGGATTTTTTCCATATCTTTCGGAGAAATCGTAATTGACCCATGTTGGGGGCATAAATGTTTGCTATCGTGTACGTGTTGTTGTTGATTTCGCATAGCAAGAGAAAATATCTCCCTTGGGGGTCTGCAATAGAGTTGATCAGTTTGAAAGTTACCATGTCTCTGATGGCAGTTAGCACGCCTTTAGATTTGTTTGGGGAGTTGGCAAAAAATATGGGTGGAAAGTTCTTATGGGACATTGTTGGGGCTTTGTCTCGGCTGAAGTGGGTTTCTTGCAGGCATAATACGTCGCATTTGAGATTGTGGGTTTCTGACCAGAGTATCGTTTGCTCCGGGTGGTTTAATCTTTTGACGTTCAGGAACGAGAATCCCTGTGGATTAGTAGATTGAGTTGCAGGTTTGTAAGCTGCTGTGTTGGTGGTTCACCTATGAGATAGGGGTGCAGGTCGTACAAGTGTCCAGAGGGGGACTCTGGTGTGAGTAAGAGAAGATAAAGACTTACTTTTGGATGTTAAGGTCTCCGAGAGAGGGCCTTTGAGTGTGGATCGATAGTGGTCGTCAAACTTCTCGCTGCTGTTCGGATTGACCGGTAGGATGCGAGCTGCTTATGTGAGATTAAAGCAATAAGTGAGTAAAACAAATATTCAACTTTGTCTCATGTAACGAAAAGGAACAGTTTAACTGGATAAAAAAACAAAGATGCCACTGTGCATGCGTGGAGAAAACCGTGGCAACTATTGGGGGTATACGGCTGTCAAAGTGGGCTGACGTGGGCTATCCAGAACATATTTTTATGTCTGGTGTAGTTGATCGAAGTTAGGTGGTCATGTCATCTGGGGGATCAAAGTCGTCCCAATCCCTGTTTGGTTGTTGGCTGTGTTGTCTGTCTGGTTGTCGTCGCACTATGGGGTCCAAGATGTGCCATTGGCGCAGCAGCTTTAGGCCTTCATCCAGTGTGCGTATCGTGTAAGATCTGTTTTCTCTTGTAATGGTCAGATTAACTGGGTGGCACCATTTATATTGGATTTGATGGTTCCTTAAAGCCTTGGTAACCAAGACCAGGTTTTTGCGTTGCTGCATTGTGTATTTGGATAAATCGGCATAGAAGGACAGGTTGTTGTAGGCCTGTGGGTAGGCGGTGGAATTTCTAGAGGAGCGCATCAAATCTTCTTTTATGTGAAAGAAATTAATCCGGACAATTGTGTCTCTTGGGACGGAGTCAGGGAGGTATGAAGGTTTTGGTAGCGTCAATATATATGCGGTGTATGCGGTCAATAATCAATTCAGATGGGGAAGCAGCGGTTAGGAATGTCGCCATCAGAGTGATGAAGTATTCCTTTAAGGCAGATGGTTGTATGGTCTCCGGTATGCCACGTATTTTTAAGTTGTTCCATCTGGAATGATCTTCAAGGTCTGAGATCTTAACTTTCATCCATTCAATGTCATCTGCCTCTTTAGTTTGAGCATCAATTAGGTCATTGACAGAAGTGGTCACTTCTCCCATTTTGTTTTCTGTGCTAATCACCCTCTCCCCTAGGTGAGAGATTTCTGAGGTAAAATGCCTCACCATGTTGGTGATGTCTGAGTGGAGTGAACTCTGGAGGGATAGCAGCATGCCCCTCAGGTAGTGTCAAGTACCGGCTGGTTGTTTGTTGGATAGGAAGCTATGGAGTTCGTTATGGCGTTTTGCATAGGGAGAGCCTGAAGAGGAGGACTCACCTCATGCTGCTGGTCTGTGTCCTGTGTCAGCCGCAGCTTTGACTTTGCTGGGCTGGCAGAAGGTGTGGAGGCCGCTGAACCTTTCCATGGTGTGCCGGGTGGATTTGCTTCATCCCCTGTGTGTTGGGCTTGCGTGCCTGAGAGTGTTTGGCCGCCGTGAGTGTGGGCTGAATGCCCGCCGGCGCCATCTTGGAAGGAGCGGCCGTCATGATGCGGATAAAACTCTGTCAGCTTACGAGGTGGCTGCCTGTCCTTCCTGCATTTGGACATTTCCCCGGCTGTCTCTGGGTATTGGTGTCGGTTTCGGTCCGTGTATGAGGCTGATTCTCTCGTCGCTACCGCTCTGGATAGTCACTGTAGCCTGGAGCCTGTCTAGTGAGCAGCCATCTTGGTCGGGATCCGGCCACGCCCCCCCCCACCCCACAGATTTTTAATCAGATTCAGGTTTGGGCTCTGGCTGGGCCATTTCAAAACTTTTAATCTTCTTCTGGTGAAGCCATTCCTTTGTTGATTTGGATGTATGCTTTGGGTTGTTGTCATGCTGAAAGATTAAGTTCCTCTTCATGTTCAGCTTTCTAGCAGAAGCCTGAAGGTTTTGTGCCAATATTGACTGGTATTTGGAACTGTTCACAATCCCTTCTACCTTCATTAAGGCTCCTGTTCCAGCTGAAGATAAACATCCCCAAAGCATGATGCTGCCTCCACCATGCTTCAAGGTGCGTATGGTGTTCTTTTGATGATGTGCAGTTTTGTTTCTGCTCCAAACATATTTTTTGGAATTATGGCCAAAAAGTTCAACCTTGGTTTCATCAGACCATAACACATTTTCCCACATGCTTTTGGGAGACTTCAGATGTGTTTTTGCAAAATTTAGCTGGGCTTGGATGTTTTGCTTCGTAAGAAAAGGCTTCCGCCTTGCCACTCTACCCCATAGCCCAGACATAAGAGGTATATGGGAGATTGTTGTCACATGCATCACACAGTCAGTACTTGCCAGATAATCCTGCAGCTCCTTTAATGCTGCTGTAGGCTCTTGGCAGCCTCCCTGACCAGTTTTCTTATAATCTTTCCATCAGTTTTGGAGGGATGTCCAGTTCTTGGTAATGTTACTGTTGTGCCATGTTTTTTTCCACTTGATGATGACTGTCCTCACTGCGTTCCATGGTATATCTAATGCGTTGGAAATTCTTTTGTACCCTTTTTCTGACTGATACCTTTTAAGGCTCCATTTACACGGGATGCTTTATCAACCTCCCCTGAACGATTTTTTTTTGACAGCTAGAAGCCAGCGCCTAAAATGGCCGTTTTGCCGTGTTTTGCATGGCGCGTCTAGCGGCATTTTGCCGCGTTTGCGCCTAGGAGCGTTTTTTTTTTTTTTAGAATGGAAACAGCTATAAAGGAAATGGTTCTAGACGCGAGTTACCGCGGTTTGCGGCATTTACAAGCTGTTTGGCATTTCAAATGCCTCTGAACTGGTGTCTGAACCCATTTTTTGGCGTTGCAAAAAAAGCCTTTAAACTCAACTGCCTGGAAACTACCTTAAACGAACCTGTGTAAATGTACAGATAAGATAACATAGAGGAAGGTTCAGGGGCAGCTGAAAAAAATGCCCAAATGACTCTAAACGTCCGTTTACCAGCAGCATTGTAAATGAGGCCTAACAATGAGATCCGTCTGATCCTTTGGAAGCTCTCTGCAGTCCATGGCTTTTGCTGTAGAATGCGACAAAGAAAATGTCAGGAAAGACCTACTAGAACAGCTGAACTTTACTTGGAGTTAATCAAGGGCACTTTAAATGATGACATGTGTGTGTACTGACTCCTATTTAACATGAGTTTGATGTGATTGATTAATTCTGAACACAGCTACATTCTAAGTTATAAGAGGGTGTGCGCACTTATGCAAGCACATTATTTTAGTTTTTTATTTTTACTTCCCCCCCTAAAAGATTTCAGTCTGTTTTTCAATTGTACAGTTTATAGGTCACATTAAAGGTGGAAAAAGTTCTGAAATTATTTATCTTTGTCTCATTTTTTTACATCACAGAAACCTGACATTTTAACAGGGGTGTGTAGACTTTTTATATCCACTGTAGCATAGTGTAGCTTCACCTACAGCAATTCCTGTTCCTAAAAGCCAAGCAGGCCTAATCTATTGGTACGTAGTTGTCCCCATAGCACAATGCTATGTTCACTGGCCAGGAAGTACAGAAGGCTGAACAAAAGGTAGATCACCTGTGGTTTTAGTAGTGCAGTTGTCCTCTGAGAATCAATGGGGTGTGTAAATGGGACAGAATGGTGCCCGGCAGCATACAGGCAAAGTATTGATCTAGGCAGCAGGCAGAGAAGTGGTCAGCATAGCCAATGTATTGGTTCAGGCAGTAGGCAGGAGCATGGTCCATAAACAGTCCAAAAAATTAGGTAGTGGCCAAATTTTATAAAGTTTATCATATCCAGGGTCATTTCGAGGAGGGCACAGTGTATTATCGCTGAAATGGAGGAACCACACGATCATTTCATATCGTGTTCTTGGCACAATCGATGAATAAATGGGCATGTGATGAATGGGGTGGGTGGACCAGTAAGCATGCACTTCATTTTTTTTTTTTTTTGTAAGTCCCATGTAAAGTGTGAGGCCCAAAATATTTTGAATTCCTCCACTGTTATAGGTTGCAATTCAAACAGATGGGCATAACTTGAATTTGGGTTATTGGTGACATATTGTTAAGCATAAAGGTCCACTGGTCCACAATTAAATGTAATAAATAATTGGTGGAAAAAAACAATTAAAAAAATCAATTGGTGCCAAATTTTTGTGTTGGCCTGAACACCTGGCTGTGCAGTAAAAGAAGGGATATTAGCTGATCCTCAGTTAGGGGGAAAGACATACCAGGTTTGCAAGTGCCTCTGGAAGAATGGTATTGGCCCTAAACCTTGACGCTGCACCCCACTAGTATCTGGCCTTTAATGTAGAGGTACTGCTCTACTGGTGGTTGCCACTGCACCATTGGTGGTTACCTGCTCCTCGCCAGAGCACCTCATTTGTTTTGCGGGCACCTTTTCCTCCCACTGATTGTGTTACAGACCCAATAATTTCCACCGGTTTGTACTCCGAATCAGAATCAGACAGAGATAGCTCCCCTCTGCTCTTGTCGGATTTGAAATGCCACCTTACTGGCAAAGAATTTCTTAGCCATGGTGTACGCTGACTCTGGTGACACTATACTGCTGTGATGGTAACACAGAAACAGATGTGGCTGCACTGATATTGATGATAAGGGCACTGATGAGACTGCATTGCACTAATGAGGCTACATTGATGGGCACTGATGAGGCTCCACTGATTAGGCGGCACTGATGGGCACTGATACGCAGCACTAATGTGCACTTATGAGGCGGCACTGATAAGCTGCACTGATGGGCACTGATGAGGCTACACTGATGAGGCTACACTGATGATCAGGCATTGTAAAAAACTGTAAATGTCAAACCTCATTGCTCAGCACAAATCTTGCTCTCCTTTCCTCACACACGAATAAAGGGAAGGAGAGCCATTATCAGTAAAGACCTGCTTTGTTGACATTTGTGATCACTTGTGATTGGACACAGTGTTTATGTGGTAAAGGGGTGCTGTGATTGGTCCCTTACCCCAATCTGTGGTATCCTGTGGCCAAGTAAAGCGATCACAAGAAGTTTCGGATGCACACCTTCCCAGAACTGGAGAGCAGCTGTGAGACCGTATAATGATAATAGCGCTGGTGGGAAGTGGTTAATCACTTTGCATTGCCTTTGATATTATCAATTCTCTTCTTTGTTTGCAACCCTTTTGTCACGTACCTGGTGGTTGAGTCTGGCTTATGCGGGGGCAACCTCACTTGCGGCCCTGGTTCAAGAGCCCCTGGTAGTGAAGACAGGGAGCTCTGGAGCACAGGGGGGCACGAGGGCTGGACTTGGTTACAGATGGCAGGTGAAGGTCCACTGGAACTCGTGCAGGTAGAAGGGTGGTGGTTCAGGCTGGGTCGGCAACGGGCTGGCGGTGCAGTACAAGTGGTTCAGGCAAACGGATAGTGGGGTACAGGCAGGATCGGCAACGTGCGGGCAGCTGAGGTACAAGAGGGTTAGGCTGAGACGTGGTCGTAGGCAGGCAGAGGGTCGGTACAGGCAGGGTTCAATCAAAGGTCAGGCAAGCCGGGTCACAGATGCAGGAAGACTGGAAAGACAGGTCACAGGAACTCACTAACACGCTGTAGATCAGACAGCATTTTGCTACAGGAAGCAGGAAGTTTAAATAGAGCTGCTGCTGCTCAATGGATTAGAGGAAATAACACTAAACTGCATTAACCCTTAGCACAGACTTTTTCTAACACCTTTCAAGTCAGTTCTCTACCCCAATTTCATGAATCATATCATTGTAAGCACCTGTAAACACTGTTCACAAAACTCTTTATGAACCCCACCAGTTAGTATGAATCCTGTGTTTTTTTTAAAAACTTTGCACCCCATAGTGCCTGCATCTACAGAGGTCAGTAAATGCTTGTTTTATCCACCTCAAGTCTGGACACTTTCACCCCCTTTCAGTCCAGGCCATTTTCAGCTTTTAGCACTGTCATACTTTAAATTATCAAGTCAAGCAACACTGTACCCAAATTAAAAAAATTTGAGACAGATAGAGCTTTCATTTGGTGGTATTGTATCATTTTAAATTATATTTTAACATTTTCCAAACACTCTCTCTTCGTAAATTTATCACTGGCTGTGAATTAATGGGCAACCCCCCGCTGCTGTATCTGAGCTAATGAAGAGGGAAAGAGCTAAGAGAGCCGTGGGCTCTCATGCACATCACTGAATCCAGATCAGGCTCAGGTATGTATTTGGGGGGGCTGTGATGGAGCTGAATGCAGAAGGTTTTTTACTTTTCTGCATGCAGTAAAGCCAGCCATAGATAACACGATTTTCTTTTCCTACAACCACGGGTTGCATGAAAGAAAATCGCTCGGTTCCCCCATCAACACAGTCACGCCATACATGGTTTGTATCTCGGCCGATCCCTGCTAAACCACATAAGATTTTAATTGTCTATGGCTGGTTTAAAGTGTTTGTAAAAGCAGAAGGTTTTTTTACCTCTCCCGGGTTTCCCACTCCTGACTGGCTTAGATGCAGCAGGAAGCAATGACTCCCGCTGCTTTCAATCAGAGCCTCCTCATCTCTGTGCACCACCATAGGAAACTGCTTCCTGTGGTGGCGCACCTGAGGGCTTGCTCCCAAGCCAGGCTGTGTGTGTTTATAGACACACACAGCAAGGTTAGGCCCCAACCCCTGCTCCCTCCTCACAGCATTTGAATGACAGAAGCAGGAGCTGTCAGAGAGAGAGAACCAGCAGTGCTGCAGATGAGCACAGCGCTAGATCGATACAGGACTCAGGTAAGTATTTAGGGAGGGTGACAACTAGTGGAAGGTTTTTCACCTTAATGCAGGTAAAAGGAAAATCCTTTTAGATATAGAACCATTTTAACTACATTTCTCCAGTGCAAAGAAACTCATACAGCATATACTGCATATATATCAGCCATAACTTTAAGACCACTGACAGGTTAAGTGAATAACATTTAATATCTTGTTACAATGGCATCTGAAATTGGGTGGGATATATTAGGCAGCAAGTAAACGAGTTGTGCATGAAATTGATATGTTGAAAGGTGAAAAAATGGGCATTACAGTTTGTTGTATATGGGGCTGCGACAGACCTGTCAGGGTGCCCATACTAACCCGTGTCCACAACCAAAAGCACCTACAGTGGGCACATGAGCATCAGAACTGGACCACAGAGCAATGGAAAAAGGTGACCTGGTCTGAGTCATGGTTTCTTTTATATGATATGGATGGCCAAGTGTATGTCTGTCACTTGCCAGGAGAAGAGATGGCACCAGAATTCATTAGGAGTAGAAGGCAAGCCAGCAGAGGCAGTGTGCTTTGAGCAATATTATAGTGGGAAAACTTGGGTCCTGCCATTCGTGTGGATGCTACTTGACATGTACTGTACCACCTACTGGAAATGGTATTCCCTGATGGCAGTGGCCTTTTTCAGCAGAGTAATGCGTCATCTCTCACTGCAAAAATGGTTCAAGAATCATTTGAGGAACACAGCAATGAGTTTGAGATGTTGACTTTGCCTACAAATTCCAAAGATCTCAGTCCATTGAGCATCTGTGAGATGTGCTGGAAAAACAAGTCCAATCCATGGAGGCCCCACCTAGCAACTTTACAGGATTTAAAGGATCTGCTACTGACGGCTTGGTGCCCGATACCACAGCATACCTTTAAAGTTTCAGTGGCATCCATGCTGAAATGGATCAAGGCTCTTTTGACAGCAAAAGTGGCTCTTTTGGTGGTGAAAGGTGGGTCATAATGTCATGGCTAATTGGTTTATGTAATCATTACAAAATCTATCCAAAGTCTTGGATCAATGGGCTCACATGTTGTTACTGAGGTTTGAAGTGTCATGGCTGCCCGATTCCCATATGTTCATATGATTCACATGTTGTGACTGCAGTTTGAAGTGTCATGACTGACAGATTCCCATATGTTCATATGTTTATTAACCTATCTTGTCCCTATTTGCCAGGGAGACCGAATAACTTCCTGTTTAGGATCATGCAGTGCCCAGTGCACTCGTAGCTATGTGTTCTGTATTGCATCACAAATGTGGAAGTGCTAATGTAATAAAAAAAATCTTGCAGCTGCATCAGTAAGCTCTCTGTGTGTCACATACCTGGTGGTTGAGTCTGGCTTATGTGGGGGCAACCTCTATTGCGGCCCTGGTTCGCGAACCCCTGGTAGTGCAGACAGGGAGCTTGGGAGCGCAGGGGAGCACGAGAGCTGGACAAGTCTCTATTGGTTGGTATGAGTCCAGTGAAGCTTGTGCAGACTGAAGGACAGTGGTGCAGTCCGGGTCGGCAACTGGCTGGCAGCAAAGGTACAGAGGGATCAGGCAAACGTGTAGTCGGGTACAGGCTGGGTCGGTAACGAGCAGGCAACTGAAGTACAAAGGGCACAGGCAGGAGAGTGGTCGTAAACAGTCCAAAGTCAAGGCAGGCAGCAAGTAGCAAAGTCCAAAGGGAAAGCCGGGGTCACAGGAACAGGAAGTCTTCCCAGAGCAGACACTGGGGGTAAACTGGTCACCGGAACGCTGTAGAACGGACAGCATCTGCTGCAGGGTGTTCTCCAGCTAAATAGACTGTTCTGGCGCCATTGTACTTCAGCAGGCAACTGAAGTACAAAGGGCACAGGCAGGAGAGTGGTCGTAAACAGTCCGAAGTCAAGGCAGGCAGCAAGTAGCAAAGTCCAAAGGGAAAGCCGGGGTCACAGGAACAGGAAGTCTTCTCAGAGCAGACACTGGGGGTAAACTGGTCACCGGAACGCTGTAGAACGGACAGCATCTGCTGCAGGGTGTTCTCCAGCTAAATAGACTGTTCTGGCGCCATTGGCGCGCACGAGTGCGCGCGAACACGCACAGGTGCGCACACACGGCCACAGACCACAGAAACTGACAACTTTAATGACACTGTGTCTGTGAATGTCCTTGTCTGCTTGTGTCTGTGTCAGATCCAATTACTGCACCTGAAGAGCCATATCCTTTCCGGTTGATCCAGGGTCGAAGTCAATCTTAGAGAGTCAAATCACGAGAAGTCCACGTCATTAACCTAGACTGTGTCTGTGTTCGTCTGTTCCTGTAAGTGTCTGTGTCACAGTAATTTCAACAGTCAAAGACACCAGACACCGGCACACACGCGTGGACACGCACAAGCGCGCGTGAGCACGCGCGGTTACCGCGGTCTTGTCAGATAAATCGACCTCTTGTGGGACGTCGTCTACGACAGGCAAGATGTCGCAAGGCCACTGGTCAAATGGGG
>BLSH010042314.1:928529-941084 GCA_018402905.1 Glandirana rugosa | reverse complement strand
TGTCAGTGAACGTAGGAGAAAAAGGGATTTTATTATAACTTACCGTAAAATCCTTTTCTCCGAGTTCACTGACAGACGCAGCACCCACCCCTCTGGGCTCTGTTTTGGTACGGCTTGTGTACAAACTGGAGAGTCCTCTGTGAGGGGGGGTTTTAATGTAGGAAAGGAGGACGGCCCCCAGGGGAGGGGCCAGCTGAACTCTTTCCCTGCCTAGTTAACTCCTAGTAAGACGAACATAAAACCCCACAAAGTCAAGAAGAAGCTGCGTCTGTCAGTGAACTCGGAGAAAAGGATTTTACGGTAAGTTATAATAAAATCCCTTTTTTCCAAAAAGATTAGAATGTCATCCAGATAGATGACCACAAATTGATACAGCAAATCTCTGAAGACCTCATTGACGAAGTTTTGAACTGCAGCTGGGGCATTACACAGCCCAAAGGGCTTAACCAGGTATTCATAATGCCCATCTCTCGTGTTAAACGCGGTTTTCCATTCATCACCTTCCCTTATCCAGATCAGATTGTAGGCACCCCTGAGATCCAACTTGGTAAAGAGGGAGGTGCCTTTCAATCTGTCTAAAAGTTCAGAAATTAGGGGTAAGGGGTATCGGTTCTTGATTGTCACCACGTTTAAACCTTGATAATTAATGCAAGGTCTTAAGGTGCCATCCTTTTTGGGAACAAAAAAGAATCCTGCTCCCGCTGGTAACAAGGACTTCTGAATGAACCCTTTCTCTAGGTTTTCAGTGTCATACTCTGACATTGCCTGGGTCTCAGGGATGGACAGAGGATAGGTATGACCCCTGGGCAGAGTCGCTCCTAAAACAAGGTCAATGGCTCAGTCAAAGGACCTGTGAGGCAGAAGCAATTCAGCTGATTTCTTACAGAAGACATCCCGTAAATCGCTATATGTAGAAGAAGGGCAGAAGAAACTGACGTGGTGGCAACAGGAAGTCTCTCCTTTGGGACCACCTTAAGTAGACAGGATGAAAAACAGGAGGAATCCCAAGCCAATATCTGCCCGGAAGTCCAGTCAACATGTGGAGAATGGAGCTGTAACCAGGGAACCCAATATGATGAGGGTTGAGGCCTTAGATAGGACAAGAAAGGATATCTCCTGGTGGAGTATTCCTACTGACATCTTAACTGGAAGGGTCTGAAAGCGGATAGGGCCCCCCTGGAAGAACAGTACCATCGATCGCAGAGACGACCAATGGAGTGGCGAGAGGTGAAAGGGTAAGATTCATAGAAGAAGTCGTTCTCCAGACCATAAAGTTGTCAGCAGCTCCAGAATCAAGTTATGCCAGGATCGAATGAGAAGAAGCACTGGTGTGAAGGAACACAGACAGCAGGAGATGTGAAGGGGAGGTTTCTGGGTCCAATACTCCACATTCCAGATGTATTAGACCCATGCGTTTCCATGACGCAGCGAGCAAGTGTCACAAAAATGACCTTTGCCCCCACAGTAGAGACACAGGCCCAAGGTTCTGTGCCTAGCACGCTCCTCGGGGGATAGCCTGGTCCAGCCCAGCTGCATGGGTTCCTCAGCTGGCAGGGGATGCTCCACGGATCGCAGAGAGGGGAGCTCAGGCTGACTAGGGGCCAAGGAAGGCTGGCGTCTTCTTTCTAGGGTCCTTTCCTGAAAATGAATGTTAACCTGGTTACACAGGGAGATCACTTTGTCTAGATTCATGGGGATGGTTCTTGCCGCTAATTTGTCCTTTACTCGATCAGAGAGGCCCTGTAAAAATTTTGCAACCAAGGCCTCATTGTTCCAGTTCAGCTCAGCAGTCAGAATCCGAAAATGAAGAGCATACTGCCCCACAGAAACAGACTCTTGGCGGAGCCGTAAAAGAGTGCTATCTGCTGAAGAGACACGGCCTGGTTCCTCAAAGATGTTCCGAAAGAGTTTCAAAAACCTAGACAGGCTAGAAACCACTAGGTCACTCTTCTCCAACAGAGGGGCAGCCCAGGCTAAAGCCACACCGGACAGGAGAGAGATAATGTAGCCCACCTTAGCCCAATCAGACGGGAAGTTTTGAGGCTGGAGCTCAAAATGAATGGTGCACTCTCTGAGAAACCCCCTGCAGGCCTTAGAGTCCCCAGAGTAACGGGACGGAGCCGGTAATTGCAACGGGTTAGCGGCTGCGAGTGTGACTGGAACCGATACGGCCACAGGCTGCGGTGGTGGTTGTTGGACTGGAGGTCCTAGGGAGGCCTGCAGCTGGTCAAAGCGGGATTCCAAATCCTGCAGAAATCGCATCACCTGAGCCTGATTAGACTCCTGGTTTTCCAGTCTGTGTACTATGCCCTGCAGTGGATCATCTGCAGGTAGCGGCACATCAGCCAGGTCCATGGCCGATCAAACTGTCACGACACCTGGGGTCTGGTGACAGGTGCGCACCGCTGGGGTGCGAATCGCACAAGGGTTGCGAAGCACACCACTAAGGTTGTGGACATATAGCTGACTGCTGCTAGTGAGTTCCGGCTGGTACGGGAAGAGGGGCCCCTGGAGCACGGACACTGTAACACAGGGAGCTAGTGCATCGGTTCTCCCTGCTAATTCGTCCTTTACTCGATCAGAGAGGCCCTGTAAAAAGGTTGCAACCAAGGCCTCATTGTTCCAGTTCAGTTCAGCAGTCAGAATCCGAAAATGAACAGCATACTGCCCCACAGAAGCAGATTCTTAGTGGAGGCGTAAAAGAGCGCTAGCTGCTGAAGAGACATGACCTGGTTCCTCAAAGATGTTCCTAAAGAGTTTCAAGAACCCAGACAGGCTAGAAACTACTGGGTCAATCTTCTCCCACAGAGGGGCAGCCCAGGCTAAAGCCTCACTGGACAGGAGAGAGATAATGTACGCCACCTTAGCCCGATCAGACGGAAAGTTATGAGACTGGAGCTCAAAATGAATGGTGTACTGGCTGAGAAACCCCCTGCAGGTCTTCAAGTCCCCAGAGTAGCGGGACGGAGCAGGTAATTGCAATGGGTTAACGGCTGTGAGTGGGACTGGAACCGATATGGCTGCAGGCTGCGGTTGAGGTTGTTGGACTGGAGGTCCTAGGGAGGCCTGCCGCTGGCCAAAGCGGGATGCCAAATCCTGTAGGAATCGCATCACCAGAGTCTGATTAGACTCCTGGTTTTCCAGTCTACGGACTATGCCCTGCAGCGGATCATCTGCAGGTAGCAGCACATCAGCCGGATCCATGGCCGATCAAACTGTCAGGACAACTGGGGTCAGGTGACAGATGTGCACCGCAGGGATGCAAATCACACCACAGACGTGCGAAGTGCATGCTAAGGTTTGGGAAGTGCACTGCTAAGGTTGTGGACTTATAGCTGACTGCTGCTAATGAGCTCCAGCTGGTACGGGAAGACGGGCCCCTGGAGCACTGACACTGAAACAAAGGGAGCTAGTGCATCGCTTTCCCCAGGGGGCGGAGTCTAAGAGCCAGTAGGTATTCGCCAGAGCCTCTTGTGGTGAGGATGGATTTGGCTGCAACTGAATCCAGGTCGTGGTACCTGGGGTCCCCTAGCTTACGCTTGGCTGGCTACAGGTGGAAGAGAGGAAGCAGCAGCGCACGAACAGCAAAGGATAGTCAGCGGCCTAGCAAAGGGTCAGGGCTACCAGCAGACAGGAGAAACAGAGAACAAGCCTAAGATCAGGGTATCAGGCAGGCAGGGATAGTCAGAACAAGTCAAAGATCGGTAACCGGAAATAGACACAGAGCATCCGACAGGAACAACCACACACAAAGCCAAACACACACAACATTGATCGGCATTGCAGACTTGCACTGCTAGGTGTTATATAATGTTCCTAATTAGGGCCTGGGGTGGAGCTCAGCTGAGGAGGGTACTAAAGCACACAGGTGAGGGAGGTACGGCCTCTAACTGGGCACATGCAGCAAGGTAGGCAACAGACAAGACATGAATGTTACTGTGGTTTCATGACATTCTCCCACCTGAGCTGTGGATCTCTGCAGCTTCTCCAGAGTTACCATGGGCCTCTTGGCTGCTTCTCTGATTAATGCTCTCCTTTCCCAGCCTGTCAGGTTAGGTGGATGGCCATGTCTTGGTAGGTTTGCAGTTGTGCCATACTCTTTCCATTTTCAGTTGATGGATTGAACAGTGCTCTGTGAGATGTTCAAAGCTTGGGATATTTTTCTTATAACCTAACCCTGCTTTAAACTTCTCCACAACTTTATCCGTGACCTGTCTGGTGTGTTCATTGGCCTTCGTGATGCTGTTTATTCACTAAGATTCTCTAACAAACCTCTGAGGGCTTCACAGAACAGCTGTATTTATACTGAGATTAAATTACACACAGGTGGACTCTAATTAATTATTTACTAATTAGGTGACTTCTGAAGGTAATTGGTTCCACTAGATTTTAGTTAGGGGTATAAGAGTAAAGGGGGCTGAATACAAATGCACACTTTGTGTTGGTCTACCATGTAAAATCCCAATAAAATACATTTACTTTTTGGTTGTAACATGACAAAATTTTAAGGGGTATGAATACTTTTTCAAAGCAATGTATATAGGAAGATCATGGAGTCCTACAGCAGATATCTTTTGCAGTAATCACTTTTTCTTATATAATGTATAATATGTAGTGTTTAATAGTTTAGTAGTTTCTATGCTGTGTTAAGAAAGTTTTCAATTGATTTTCAGGTTCAGATATTGGAAGGCAACACACATGATATTATTCCCCAGCTAAAGAAGAAATATGAAGTGGACACTCTGGATTTTGTATTTGTGGATCACTGGAAGGAAAAATATTTAGCAGATACCCAACTTCTGGAGGTCAGTGGTAGCCCATTTACCAAGTACATTCATATATTCTGATAAGAATTTGCTATAGGAAGAATGCGTGATCAGACAAAATACAAATGGTTTCTATTCATGCCATTTCCCATGTTACCAACAACAATGCCATATTTTTCACAAATGTGATTCATACTCATCTCCTCTCCAGTGCTGTCTCCCCGCAGAAAGTCCTCTAAGCTCTATCTAGCACCACTTATCTTTCAAGTTGAATGTAGGCTCGGGAGCAAGCTGGAGTTCCAGTTTAAGCCTAGTCACTGGTATTTCCAGTGGTCTCCCTGCAGTTGATATTACTTATATTACTGATTTGCCATACCTTGTTTTACACTGTTTCTCTGTGTGGAAGCAGCCACCTTGGTGTAGGCTTCGAAGTTGCTTCCTCTCCCCCAGCAAGAAGAACAGTAAGAAGCACAATAATGACATCATCAAGTTTTCTACAAACACCTATGCATACAACCTCATAGCTGCATATCTGCATTGCTGCCTTAGATCTCACGCTGCAGATATAAAGCGATAAGGCTGTATGTACAAGCATGTCTAGGCATACTCACATACCAGGATGTGCTCTATTTTTTTTTTCGTAATTTAGCATTGACTAGCAAATCCTTTTCATTCTCAGCAGAGGGGAAGTTTCAAGTCAAAGTGTATTCAAACCCAAGAACAAAACTGTAATATATTCTGCCTATCAGTTCATAGATGTGGTGGTTGCTTTAGTTTTCTTTTTTCCAGACAGTTTTTTCTTTGGTTTACTATTGCACTATTGTCACTTTAGTCCACTTGCTCTGGATTTGGGCTTCAAAACACTTCCCCTCTACTCATCTCCATAACTTAGGGGGAGGTGTTCTGTAGTGCTGACAGGTAAACTGGGCAGGGCTGATAACATTGCTTAAAGAGAAGCTCCAGTCTCCCCCCAAAATATTAAATGTCAGCAGCTACAAATACTGTAACTGCTGACTTTTAATATAAGGACACTTACCTGCGCCTGCATCCAATGCTTCTTCATCCAAGCCGATTCTTCAATCGGCTTCGGGTGCAGGTGCCGGCATCTTCACTAAGGGAGACCGGCAGTGAAGCCTTGCAACTTCACAGCCGAGGAGCGGGTACCTATCAAAATCAAGTGCCAAATGTAAAGGAGGAGGAAGAGCGGAGTGAAGTTCCTCTTTAAGATTTCAGTGCAGCACAGGAAGGAAGCACAGGAGTTTAGGAGCTCACAAATTTTTGGCAGGATCAGCAGTACTCATGTAAAGCGAAGTACACACTGACAGTTTTTTTTTTTTTTTCCGTTTCCATCACCATACCAATACAACCTATGTTGGTGCAGTGATCACCACTGCTGTTCTGTTAAATTCTGCCAGCGGGAAGGATCTCCCGCCCCTCCCCCTTGGCATAATTCACAGATCACAGATTCACAGAATTGATTGAATGCTGGTTTTTCAGCTTGTCCCTCCGACAACAGCCGGCTTCTGTAGGATAGCCAGCTGTGTGCACTCACCGAAAGTCGACTAGTTCCTGCTGAACCAGCCAATTGTTGGACAGCTTTAGTGCACCCATTTTAACATGCTAATCTCCTGGGTTGTGACAGGTACCCACTCCCACTTCTTGCTCAGTTTGCCACGGCGAACCCCCTCCTTCTCCTGCAGCTTTTGGGGCACTTCACAGGTCCCAGGAAACTGCGGCCCATTCAAAAAGCGCAGCACGCTTCACGCATGTGCAGTAGGAAATTGGCTGTGAAGCCATAAAGCTTCACTGTCGGTTTCCCATAGTCAAGAAGGCAGTACCAGCACCCGATAGCCAATTGAAGAAGCTTGGGTGAGGATAAAGCCGGAGATAACTGTGACGAATGCAGGTATTAGATCCCTGCCCTCCTCACTAACTTGTGACAGAGGACCGGCCAATCGCACACTGCACTTGTCACTAACACACTTGGCACACAGTTTTTCCAGCTTGCAGGACCACAATCTAGGTGCCAGCAGCCTGAGAGCGATTGTTATCGGGCTAATTTAAGCAATTAACCCTTTCACTGCCACCACCTCTTTGGACCGGGCAAGAGGACTCGTAATTTTAGCAATACCAATTATGATTTTAGAATAATTGCCTGTAACGCACGCTGTCACCACAGACAGGTATATTCAGATGATTTATCTTAAAAAGTAGCACTCTTCAAGGGACAGGTTTATTATAGCTTGCATTAAGAGCTTTAGGGACAAGATTAACACTTTTCAACATAAGGGTTTTATAATGAAAAGGTCAAAATTGGTGCAAATAAAATATTTACAGAAAAATGGTGGTACAAAGCAATAAAGACATAATATACAGCAACAAAAGATCAGATAGAATTTAAGTAAGAAAAGATACTTGCAATTCATGTCCGTGATTGCACAGAGAATGGTTGATGAGTCATAAGGGCTCTCAGATGTTCGTAGTTTGATGGTAAAATGGAGAACTGACAACTGTCCTTGGCATTCTCTTTTTCTCTGGGAGTAATGGGGTGGGGCCATATGCCCCTGACCAGTCACATTGGTGAGAAGGGCCTGTGGGCTGTCTGGGGCGGACAATGGCTTAAGAACCCTCCCTGACATGCAGTTTCTATATCAATATTCATATTTTGCAATATGTACAAGGTGCATTCCTAAAACTGATAAATTATAGTCCAGTATGAATTTAGCATTCCAACAAGTCTAAACATGACAGGTTTCCAATCTCTACTTTATCTAGGAGGAAGAAGTGTTACCAGTGGTTCCCCATATAATCTCACATAGTGGTGTCTAGTCTTGAATCGTTACAAATTATCAGAGGAAACTAAATATGTCCATATTATGTCTGTGCTTTTATTATTTTGTACGTTATAACACATACTGATGTTTCAAGCTTATTCTGCTAAATTGTCTGCACCTTGTGTGGGTGGGGCTTTTTTTTTTTTTTTTAACGACAGAGGTCTGCTCAACTTTTCTAGCCACTGAAGCCTAGACAGACAGTTTTATGGCTTCAGAGATGTGTATTGGGAACTGATACGAGATGTCTGCTCAGTCACCCATTTGTGTATTGGATAACTGAACGAAAGGAAAGGTGGGGGCATGGTCCCTGTGAGCTGTCCTCCACAAATCAATATGCTGTGATGAGCTTGAGACATGACAAAATGGCTTCTATGCACACAGCTAGGCCTCAGCTCCATACGCAGGACCATTACAATAATCAGGAACAACTCCTGAAGGACACCAGAAAATCAGGAAAACATACCTTTTCTTTTGCCAGCGAAATAAAGGACTCAACAGGACTCGTGTCCAAAAGGCTAAGTGACCCTTTAGGGACATTTACAACACATATATACCAGCTATTGCATCACAAGTACATATTTCCTCTAAGGAGGAGACTCCTGATTAATTAAACCAATTATAAAGACACACATATTAGAACATTTCAATTATTCATGACTTAGAGATACTAGCTATTCTTATATCTGTAAATTCCCCACAATTACTGTACTCAGCCAATTTCCCCTTATTTGTCTGACAAACTGAAATGTCAGGATATATATAGTATTTAAGCAAACCAAGTATTAAGAAATAATCTGCGCAAAAAACACTCAATATCACAATGATGGTTGAAAATTAATGATGATGCATATAAGTCCCACAGCAGCTGTACACAAGGTTATACATCAAACCCCAAACGTTAGTAGATAACAGGTAGTGCAGCGCTAGGTAAAGGAACACAAGTCCATGCAAAAAGTTTGTTCAAAGGTAAAAGGTGATCAAAAGCAAAAGTCCCCCATCCGTGCCGGATGAATGAATGGAAATTGGGTGCCACTCCACACCATAAACACTCCGCTCTTACCAGAGAACGTGTGACCCCCTGATAAGAGTGGTCAAACACGTTTGTTAAAAGTATATCAGACAGGAAACCCAGGCAGCCTCCACTCCTCCTCTTGCAATATTCCAGGACCCAACTGTCACCAGCGGAACTCCCACAGTTACTTCCAGACCACAGGGATCAAACGGATCAATCGTGACATAGAAGGACAAATAGCCCAAAATAGTGTAATACCGTTTAAAACCTTTGTTTATTAGTATAGATAAATACACTCACATTGTTGTCCTCTTTGAGTAAGCATAGAGTCAATATCCTCCAGTAAGTAAAATGGCCGCGGTGCGGCCGCGCATGTGCAGATCAAGAACGAACGGGTGGTCAGCGTGTGGACGTAGCTCCTACCGGTTTCGTCAGAATTGATGTCATCAGGGATACGCCCACACGCTCAGACCACTCATTTTATATCCACCACCAACCCGGGAGGGCCACTCAGCATGAGCTTAACATAATCAGTAGCCAGTCGAGCATGAGCTAGGGGACCCCGGGGGCCACAACCTGGATCCAGTTGCAGCCAAATCCATCCTCACCACCAGAGGCTCTGGCGAATACCTACTGGCTCTTAGACTCTGCCCCCCGGAAAAGCGATGCACTAGCTCCCTGTGTTTCAGTGTCAGTCTTCCCGTACCAGCTGGAGCTCATTAGCAGCAGTCAGCTATAACAAACAACCTTAGCAGTGTGCTTCGCAAACCTTAGCGTGCGCTTCACACTTCTGCAGTGCGATTCACATCCCTGCGGTGCGCATCTGTCACCTGACCCCAGGTGTCCTGACAGTCCAGATGTTTATGCTGAAGTCTGGGAAGGCATTGGTGACTGTACTGCGGATGCAATAGGGCTGTTCATAAAGTTACTGGCCTGAGTGCTGGCATCTGCAGCATACTGCAGCTCAAGTTTCTGACACCTTTGGTCAACGTTAAAATATTTACAATGGTTCCATTGGACTACCGGTGGGTTCTGTGATGTTGCCTATGGGCCATTGAATACATTCAGCTGCATGACCACCACACCCAGGCTTGAAGGGTGGACCCCTGAATATTGCTGTTGTATTTGCAGAGGGCTGCAAGGGAAAGGAGACTGAGGCATCTGGTACTGTTCAGAGCCAGGCGGAAGATAACCTACAGAGGTGCTGAAATCATTCTGCTGTGCTGGTGGTATAACACTGTAGTAGGCTGTCATCCCACCAACTGGCTTAGTTCCTTGCACAGTCTGATTGGTGGGGACAGGTACAGATTGCTGATTTTAGTGCTTGCCTCCTTATAAGGACAGAACTTGACATCCACAGACAGACTGGAATTGATGCATTTGGGCTGGGTTTGGGTCATTGGGCTGACACCTCAGATCTCTCTTTCATGGCATTCATTGGAAATATCAGGTCTTTTGGGTTAGCATCTCAGTTCTTCCTCTTAGGCAGTAAAAGATGTAATCATTTCCTCAAGCAGTGGGCATCTGGAGTGAGGCATGGATAAAGAAGGGGGGGGGGTCATTTCTTCACGTGAATGGGGCTAGCTGGGTGGATATTCTCCATCCAACATGAATAACCACAGAATTTCACCTACCTGTACTATTAGCTAAAGCCTTCCTTACCCATTGGAGGTGTTAAAAACATTATTCTTTGATTAATTAAAATATAAGTCCGTAAGTCCATCAAACATGCAAAAATAGAATGTTTCCTAGCAACAGTTTTCATTATATAGATGTAATATATATATATATATATATATATATATATATATATATATATATATATTTTTTTTTTTTTTTTATTGAGTTTCAGGTTCAGATACAAAACAGAGCCTATCGTGCATACCCAGACTTGGTTAGATACAATATAATAAACAAAACAGTGTAAAACAAAAACCTTAACAGAAGTGCCACTATTGGCACTAGAACAAATCTATACTCGAAGGGACTTTTGAAATAGTTAGTATATTGTGGGTATCAGCTACTCAGGGGTAGGATTAAGCAACCTTTAATCACTAGGAAAGTTACAACTCTCAGACATGTGGGTTGGACGTGGATTCAACTACGCCTATGTGTTTGCCCAGTCATTTGTAAGGTAAACCACTAAGTGAGAGAGTCAGGGTCAGTATTAGTAGACAGATCTTCTACCCAAATGTCCCAAACTTCATTAAATTTTTTTGGGCATCCCCTCGCCAAATAAGTGGCCTTGTACAGAGGTAAATTAACATTAAATCATTTCTTCCACGCTGTAAGGGTTGGAGCAGATGAGGATTTCCACTGGAGAAGAATAATTTTCCTCGCATAGAACGATAGTAATACCATCCGCGACCTGGAGGCCCGAAGATAAGCCAGAGTGTCCACCAACCCCAGCAGACACACCTCCACTGTCCGGGGCACAGGAATGGAGGTCACCGAGTGTATTACCGAGACCACTGCCTCCCAAAAAGTTTAAATGTAAGGGCATTGCCAAATATGTGGATAAAGTCAGCTGAGTCCGCCATACACCACCAACACTCCGCAGGGATGGAGGGATATATTCTGTGTAGACGTGCAGGCGTGAGATAGATCCTGTGCAGGAGTTTGTACTGAATCAACCTATCCCTTGTGGAGACCAGCTGTTAAAAGGCACATTCCCATACTTCCTCCAAACCTTCATCATCCAAGCTAGGGACATCTAGTGGCCATCTTGATTTAAGAGTTTCGAACCCTGAGTGGATAGAGGGAGACATGGTCTTATAAATAGTGCAGAGGGGTTTAGTAAGGGTATCATCTCTAAGTACTTCCTCCAAGGTCGAGGAATAAAAGGCTACCGGCTGCTGTTTAAATTGAATTTGAAAGGGGTGTCTCAATTGTAAATATCTAAAGAAGTATACATTAGGCAGGTCAAATTGTAGTTTTAGGCTATCAAAGGGTTTCAACTCCTCAGCTAGACATATCTGATCTAGGTATTTTATACCGTTCACTGCCAAAATCTGCGGATCCGGTATAGAGGCAAATTCTGGTAGGAATGGATTGAGCCATAAGCGAGTATGTGGGGAAATATGGTCAGGAGGGCTAGGACGTAGGGCTTGGGCCAACAACCAGGCCCTCAATACGGCCTTTATGGCTGCAGTCAGAAGAAGGGAAACAGAGGCTCCTCTGTATATGAGGTTTTTAAGGGTCTCAAAGGAGCCTACATAGGAGGCCTCCAATACCACCGCTGCATTGGTCTCATTCTGCATGGGCCAGTTATAGGCATGTGTGAGCAGGGCATCCAAAAAGTATTTGTGGAGATCTGGGCATGCCAAACCCCCCTGTAACCAAGGCCGTTGTAAAACTGTTAACTTAAACCTTGGTTGTTTTGCTCCCCAAAGAAAAGTGATTAGACTAGAATTAGTCAATGTAAAATATTTCTTTGGAATCCATATTGGCACATGTCTAAGTACATAGAGAAAACCAGAAAACAGCTTCATTTTAACCACTTGACAACTGGGCACTTAAACCCCCTTAACAACCAGACCAATTTTCAGCTTTCAGCGCTCTCACACTTTGAATGACAATTACTCAGTCATGCAAAGAGATACATGAATCTGTACACGGTTATACCTAAGGTTTCTTTATAAAATGTAACTGATTAAGATCAGATTAGTGAAAAGAAACCCCTCGTTTTGTTGGTTCCAAATTCAATTGTCAAAATGTTGCCGGAACCAATGTCCCCCCAAACCGTACGGGTCTAGAGGTGTTTATGAAAAACCTACGGGACGAGTGTGTACGGATATTGACCGGGTACGTCTTACTCTGGTTACGTCGCCACCATAACCTCCGGAGGATACATCCGAGGAAACTCTGGGAATTTTTGGAGTATATGTCTCCTCGGAGACAAAGGGAAGAAGACTGACGTCGGTATTTCCGGCATAACTCCCGG
>BLSH010042314.1:912499-926687 GCA_018402905.1 Glandirana rugosa | reverse complement strand
GGTTGCCAACTGTCACTAGGCAGCGCTGTGGGCATTGCACATCGCCCACAGCGCTGCAGCACCTCCTCTCTGCCCCCTCTCTCCTCTCACACTGCACCGATCGGTGCGGAGAGGAGAGAGAAGCCGGCGCTTCCGCCGGCTTGTTTACATGTGATCACGCCGTCATTTGACGGCGCGATCACGTGGTGAAAGGCCGCTCACAGCGGCCATTCACCACGATCCGTGATCAGTCGGGTCCCCCGGACCCAACGGTCACGGATGTTCCCGTGTGCGCGCCCCAGGGGGCGCGCGGGAAGCGCGATTCTGGGAGGACGTCAATAGACGTCCTCCCAGAATTAAGCAACCGCCCTGTAGACGTCATTTGTCTATGGGGCGGTTGTTAAGTGGTTAAACAGATTTATTCACCCAATAAAGACAAAGAAAGATTGGCCCATGCCCTCAGTTTGGATTTAATTTGGGACCAAATTTAAGACACAGTATTCTGAAGTATCCAATGAAATCTCAATCCCTAAGTATTTTATACTGGATGACCATACTAGAGGTAGGATCAGCCCCATCTCGGGCAGCTTTATCAATAGGTATAATTTGTGATTTCCCCCAATTAATTTGTAGTCCAGAATAAATTGAAAAATCAGATAGTATGTGTAATGCTTCCTTCAGGGATGGTCCTGGGTCACCTAGAAACAATATGAGGTCATCAGCATACATGGCTATCTTTTCCACTAAGGTTCCAACTCGGATACCAACAACAGCAGAGACCCTTCTTATAGCTACCGCCACCGGCTCCATTACAATGACAAACAGTTCTGGAGACAAAAGGCAACCCTGTCTTGTACCCCTCCCGACTGGAAAAGGTCTTGAGAGCTCACCCCCTAGTTTAATCTGGACTAATGGGCAGGAGTAAAGTGACCAAACCCACTTTAAGAACTCGGACCCGAACCCCATAGTCTCCAGCACTGAGAGTATATAAGGCTAGGCCACAGAGTCAAAGGCCTTCTCAATGTCAAGCACGGCCAATATTCTAGAAGTGGATTCAGTTGGGGCAGCTGTAAATGAGTGAAAACCCGACAGATATTGATATCCGTGGATTTTCAAGGTATAAAACCTGTGTCTGGGATAATTTTCATCAATTGGGTGGCCAAAATTTAAGTTAATATTTTTAGATCATATATTTAACTGAACATTTTTCTCAAACCCCAATATTACAGCATTATTCAATAGAACATAAACATCTTTTATTGCCTTTTTATTCTCTGGACCCAAGTGAAACCCGAAGGTCTCATAACAGAGCATTTTACCCAAGCACCTATTCTGACTTAGAACTTAGTTTTCTAACTTTGTAAATGTACCCGAATATAGACATTGCATCATTAACACTCTACAGTAGAAATTCTGGAAGTTAAAAAAATGTTGTTTTCAAAAATAGTTACTTTCAAACTGTATTCAAAATATCCCACCAAAAACCCTAGCACTTCGCAGATGCAATATATCAGACCATTGCAACTTTATTTTTGGTCGTGGGTGGTTAATCTCAATAACTTAAAGTATTTATAATTTCACCCCCCTTATTTAACACTTAATACATACCTACACATACTAATATACATACATACACAGAATAACCTTGCCTTATGCATTTCAATGATTAAGTAGTAAATCTTGTACATTCTTTAAACATATCCCAACACTGTCCATTATCATTCCGTCTTGATTCTTTTATCCCAACACAACATAACACCAGTCTAGTAAATGTTTATAAAATCAGTGCCCCTATCAGTGCCCAACAGTGCCCCTATCAGTGCGTACCAGTGCCACATATGAGTGCCCACCAGTGCCACCTACCAGTGCCCACCTATCAGTGCCACCTATCAGTGCCCACTGCCGTCTATGAGTGCCAATCAGTGCCGTCTATGGGTGCCCATCAGTGCCGCTTATCAGTGTCCTTCAGTGCTGCATATCAGTGCCAATCAGTACTGCCACATCAGTGCCCGTCAGTGTAGCCTCATCAGTGCCCATCAGTGATGGGGAAAATTTACTTATTTACAAAGTTTTGTGAGAGAAACAGAGATTTTTTTTTGTGTATATATATATATATATATATATATATATATATATATATCTCAAAATTTCTTAGGCCCCTATTTGGTACCATCAAATACATGTAATTTAGTAGTGATGTCACGTTTTCTACATATAATTCCAATTTAAACAGTGCATTGGGAATGGGCTTAATAATCTGTGCCCAACACATTCCATAAGCTTACCAATAGTTGTTTGAAACCTCTCAACAACTAACCAAAAAATAAGCATGTAATAAAAACATACTATAGACTTATGAACTTATAAACGCACTAAAAGTTGTTGTTGTTTTTTTTTAACTTCCTGAATCTTCAACCTGTTTATAAACTGTATGCTTTTTATTGTCTCTTTTGACTCTTTAAAATCAATAAAAAAAAACACAAATATCCTCAACCCTGGTTCAGAATCCACAGCCATAGACTGAAACTTCTGTTTATAACTAAATGTACTATTCATCTGTAATATTGATAACTCCTTTTTTTTGGCTGTTTCTTTCTTAAACACGATTATTCTAACAAGAATACAATGTAAGGGTTACGTTTTCATTGCAAAAAAAAATTTCCTCTTTTAAAACATCCTTTTAAACACAAAGTAATTTATGCTATCATACATATGTATCTTTGAAAAAGCAACTATATTATACAGAGGAAAACTTCAACTACAGCTTAGTGTTGCAAATTGCACACCCAAAAATATTCCTGTTCTCAGCCTTGAGACCATTCCATACCTTCACCCTTAAGACGGTCATCAAGTGACACGTTGATACATCTATTAACAATTACTATTTGCATGCATAATAAGCATTCGTCACTTTAGGATTATATGCAAATGTACGTACAGAAGCACTTATGTTCTATTTACAAGTATTAGTCAAGAGATTAAGAAGGAAACCTCTGAATTCCTGTATCTTTTACCTTTACCTTTGCCTTTAAGTTCTCCACGAACTCCATAGTTCTGGGTATCCTGACAATTCTGCCTATACCCGCTCCTAAGACATGCACCCACACAAAATCCACACACACAATTCTCACCAAACATTGCCAGCCAAAAATTACTGACTTTTATTAAACCAAAAAAGTGTAGCGCTCACCCTTATATATAGGGAAAAGTTATTATGAAAAGGTATTCCTACCTACATAAGGGTACGTATATAACATAAAGTGCTGGTGCAGAAAACCAAGGGTTAAACCCAAAGTGATATGACGATCCAATAGATTATCAAATATAACAATAATTAAATAAGCAAAAGTTTTAGTGTATCTGATGTAGTTCATACAAAGTCCAATAAATTCTAAAAAGTGCAAAAATTGTGCAACAGTTGATGCGACAGTGTCAAACGTGAAAAAATCTTGATGGCATAGAAACCCAGTAGACAGGTAGCAAGCTATAGATAAAATAAAAATAAACAGCTGATGAATGGAATAGGAGGATTCCTCCACCATTATGATGTGCTTACCAGATGGTAGATGGTATAACGCCTGGATATATATAGGAATTCCAGAAGCTAGGACTCTACCTCTAGGAATGATCCAGATGGGGACACCACAGACCGGAAAGCCAAGAAGAATTCCAGAAGGGGACACAACCAACCAGGAGCCAGGGTAAAGACAGGAAAGTCTTCACCCGGAAGGGATGGTCTCCAACGTAGGCACCATGTAATAAAAAAGGCTTCACATAGTGTAGTAACGCACTTACATAAGTAGATACATTTAATATGTATTTGATTACATATTCATGGATGTGCCTTCTAGTATATAAGCACAGTGGTTTTGGGGGGTCGGTAACCCCCAGACGACGTCTAAGGAGACGAAACGTGCCGGGAATCGCCGACCCCATACCACTGTGCTTTTGTGTTTTGCCGGCTGCATTCGTTGTGAGCTCAAAATTAATCTACTTATGTAAGTGCATTACTTTTAATAAATTGGATTTTAGAGGTTACTACACTATGTGAAGCCTTTTTTATTACTGGTGCCTACGTTGGGGACCATCCCTTCCGGGTGAAGACTTTCCTGTCTTTCCCCTGACTCCTGGTTGGTTGTGTCCCCTTCTTGGCTTTCCGGTCTGTGGTGTCCCCATCTGGATCATTCCTAGAGGTGGAGCCCTAGCTTCCAGAATTCCTATATATATCCAGGCGTTACACTATCTACCATCTGGTAAGCACATCATAGTGGTGGAGGAATCCATCCTATTCCATTCATCAGCTGTTTATTTTTATTTTATCTATTGCTTGCTACCTGTCTACTGGGTTTCTATTACATCAAGATTTCTTCAAGTTTGACACTCTGTCGCATCAACTGTTGCACAATTTTTGCACTTTTTATAATTTATTGGACTTTGTATGAACTACATAAGATACACGGACACTGTTGCTTATTTAATTATTGTTATATAATCTCTTGGATCGTCATATCACTTTGGGTTTAACTCTTGGTTTTCTGCACCAGCACTTTATGTTATATATGTACCCTTATGTAGGTAGGAATACCTTTTCATAATAACTTTTCCCTATATATAAGGGTGAGTGCTACACTTTTTTGGTTTAATATTTGTTTACAAATAGTTTGATTTGTTGTGTGGCAGCTACCTGTTTGTTCTTGTTTTATGCTTAGCGCTGGATAACATTTTTCCTTCAAAAATTACTGACTGACCAAGGTCCATCCAAGATGCTCTATCATCCTATTGGACTTTCTTTCCAGAAGTTGATCGGACTTCTCTTCCCTCGATTTGTCGAGAGGCCGACTGACTGATATTGCAAATCAAAAAGCAGAGATTTTACCTTTTCCTGAAGTTGCAACTCCAACTGTTTGGTTCCTGAGTCTGGGTTCTTGATATGCCGAGGGTTGTCCCAGAACCAGCGACCAAGACACAGTGCAGTCTCCCAGACAAATGTTGTCCAGTGGTACCTGAGACAGCGCAGTAATCCAAGATGCCGGCTCCGGTCCAATCCCTACGGGTCATATGGTACAAAGCCACCTGTCACGGCAAGTCGCACCTGTTATTCCCGGCCAAAATGCACCAGATAGAGTGGGAGATAACCAGGAACAACTCCGGGACACCAGAAAATCACAAAAAACAAACCTTTTATTTTGCCAGCGAAATAAAGGACTCAGCAGGACTCGTGTTCAAAAGGCCAAGTGACCCTTTAGGAACGTTTATAACATATATATACCAGCTTTTGCATCACAATTACATATTTCCTGATTCATTCAAGACACACATATTAGAACACATCAATTATTCATGACTTATGTCTTTAGACGCTGGCTATTCTTATAATCTGTAAATTCCCCACATGAGTTTCACAATTACTGTACTCAGCCAATTTCCCCTTATTTGTCTGACAAACTGAAATGTCAAGTTATATATAGTATTTACAGGAAGAGACGGAGGAAGGAGGAACTGTAGTTAGATGCCAGAAGTCTTCTAAAAATTTGCAAGTAAAAAACACATTGTCAAATAACAAAATAACAGCATCAATATCATGAATATCCATCAATCCTGTTCTAAATTCAGCCATTTTGGTTCCGGTCTCAAGGACACCACTGGATCCCTCGACAGGTAAGTGCCCTAATCTTAAAAGTCAGCTTCTACAATAGTTTAATAATTTGTAGCTGCTGACTTTTAATTTTTTTCTGAAGAAGCCTGGAGCTCCTCTTTAAGCTCACAAGGTATCAAGGATTGAAGGATATTTCTGTAGGCATGTACAAGCATATCTATGTGCTAATGCTAATCTAATTAGTCTTTTTTTTTCTCTACAGAAATGTGGTTTGCTCAAAAAGGGCTCTGTTATCCTCGCAGACAATGTCATTGTTCCAGGGGCTCCGGACTTTTTGGAATATGTCCATACTTGTGACCGCTATGATTGCACACACTATCCATCCTTTTTGGAATATATGAGTGAGAAAGATGCACTGGAGAAGGCTGTGTTTAGAGGATAGATGTTATTATGATATGAATAGGTCTGAGGAGCCTTTAAACAGCTCTAAGAACAAATAATACTCAGACAGTATTATGGCAGACACCAGTGTGCTCGTCTTTTTCCAATCTTGGCCATATACACCTCTTTGGTTTATGGCCTTTGTCATGGCACAGTGACTTCCTACAAGGTCCTAAGCTGGCCTTATATCTGTAGAGTTTTGTTAGAAAATTGCTGTTTTCTAACAAAACACTGTTTTCCAAATATTCTTTCGATTAACTCAACCAGAGACTCAACTGTGCATGAAAACATAAGAACTGGGTTGCAATTAAAGGGGACGATTCAGCAATCGGTTTCAATCAAAGTGAGTAAAAAAAATTGCATGGAAAATATTTATCAACTCTACTGGGAACTAACAAATTTCTAATCATTGAATTTTCAGTAGAGAAAAATTGTAACTAGTTTTATGCACATTAACATGTCAAAGTTAATCTGGAAGAAAAATGCCCATTCCATACAAGGAGGAGCTTAAAGAGGCATAGGTAAATAATACCTGAGCTTTTTCCCCCTATACTCATCACACATATGCCACAGTCCCTTTCAGTGGCGGCTGGTGAGTTCTTCTTTTTTGGGGACGGCAAACATGCACCACCCCCCGCCCTCGCAGCGCAGCACTGAGGAAGCACAGACCCTTCAACACAGACTGACTGCCCCTAACACAGACTGATCACATCCGCTCAGACCCTTCAGCATAGACTGCCCCTCTCAACACAAATTGACTGCTACCAGCACAAACTGACTCCTCAACACAGACCAACCCCACCAACACAGACTACTCTACGACCCACCCCCCTAGCACAGACCAACTTCCCCAGCACAAACTCTGCCCCCCAACATTGACCCTCCAGCACAGACTGACCCCCCAACATAGACCCCTCAGCACAGACTGACTCCCCCAACATAGACCCCTCAACACAGACTGACTCCCCCAACATAGATCCCTCAGCACAGAATGACCCCCCAACCAACATAGACCCCTCAGCACAGAAGACCCCCCAACCAAATTAGACTCCTCATTACAAACTAACCCCTCAACCTAGACCCCTCAGCACACAGCACTGTGCATCACAAAAACATAAATATCAGGCGGCTGCAGCTTCCCCAGTGAGTCCGCACCCTATTAGTACACCACTATTAACATGGTACTCAAACAAAAAGTCTTTCAAAATTAGTAGAACCCATGAAGGCACCATTGAATTGTCTGACGAGTTATTTTATACTTTCTTGTTCAAGAGAAATTCTACAGCTGTAAGGCCAGCATTAAAATGACTTACATTTACATTTAAAATGTATCAGTACTACAAATATTGATGGCACTTATGGCACTGTGCAAATGTTTTTTAAGCAGGCATGAAGAAATGCTGTAAATTAAGAATGCTTTCAAAGATATATATTTTAATTGTTTCTTTTATCAACTTATTAAATGCAAAGTCAGTGAAAAGAAGAAAAATCTAAATCAAATCAATATTTTGTTGACTACCCTATTGGCTTCAAACCAGCATCAATTCTTCTAGGGACACGCAGTATTTGTGCACACAGTTTTGAAGGAACTCGGCAGGTAGATTGTTCCAAACATCTTGGATAACCACAGATCTTCTGTGGATGTAGGCTTCTTCAAATCCTTCTGTCTCTTTAAGTAATCCCTGACAGACTCAATGATGTTGCGATCAGGGCTCCGTGGGGGCCAAACCATCACTTCCAGGACTCCTTGTTTTTCTTTACGCTGTAGATATTTATTAATGACATTGGCTGTATGTTTAGGGTTGTTGTCCTCCTGCAGAATAAATTTGGGGCCAGTCACATGCCTCCCTGATGGTATGGCATGATGGATAAATATCTATCTATATTTCTCAGCATTAAGGACACCATTGATTGGGCAACATTGAGGAATGTAGACGTAGTGGCTGGCCAAGGAAACCTGCAGCAGATGAAAGACACATCATGCTTATTTTACTTCAACATCCGAAGATGTCCAGCAGTGCCATCAGCACAGAAACCAGTGGGACCCAGATACACCCTTCTACTGTCCAGAGAAGGCTGGCCAGAAGTGCTCTTCATGGAAGAATTGTGTGAAAAAAATAATACTTTTGACATGGAAACAAGTGACTCAACTATGCTTAAAAACATAGGAATTGGGGTGCAGAACATGGCAGCAGGTGCTCTAGACTGATGAGTGAAAATTTGAAATATTTGGCTGTAGCAGGAAGCAGTTTGTTTGCGAAAGGCTGGAGTACAATAATGAGTCTCTGCAGGCAACAATGAAGTAAGGTGGAGGTTCTTTGCAAGTTTCGGGCTGCATTTCTGCAAATGGAGTTGGAGATTTGGTCAGGATCAATGGTGTTCTCAATGCTGAGACATATGGGCTGATACTTATCCCTCATGCCATACCCTCAGGGAGCTGTGTGCTTGGCCTCAAATTTATTCTACAGCAGAACAACGACCCCAAACATACAACCAATGTCATTAAGAACTATAGTCAGCGTAAAGAAGAACAAGGAGTGCAGGAAGTGAGGGTTTGGCTCCCACAGAGCCCTGATCTCAACATCATCTTGTCTGTCAGGGATTACATGAAGAGACAGAAGGATTTGAAGAAGCCTATATCCACAGAAGATCTGTGGTTAGTTCTCCAAGATGTTTGGAACAACCTACCTGCCAAGTTCTTTCAAAAACTGTGTGCATGTGTACCTAGAAGAATTGATGCTGTTTTGAATGCAAATATTGATTTGATTTGGATTTCTCTTCTGTTCATTTACTTTCCATTTTGTTAATTGATAAAAATAACTATTCACACTTCTATTTCTGAAAGCATTCTTAATTTACAGCATTTTTTTCACACCTGCCTGAAACGTTTGCACAGTACTGTATATATATATATTTTTCATAATACATAGGTGGATTGTAATGGCATATGTTTTGTTATGTCTGTTCTTGATTATAAAGCACACTGAATTGTAATTATTGCTTTCAATTCATATGTTTCAGTTGTATTTTTGGCAAATATACATTTTCACAATTATTTTGGCTGAATAATTAAATTGTTCCAATTAATGAAGTGATAACAACATGGTTTAGATAGCTATTAAAAAACTGCATCAACTATGGCCAGTACTAGGTGTTAAACTAGCTCCTCTAGCGTACACAAACTATTTTTGCTTAACAGATATACATAGCACTTATTTATATAGAACTAACACTTTGCATTTCTTCATTCTCTAAGTATTCAATCTTTTGTTTCTGTTTCTATAAAGTCTGTCTTTTAAGAAAGGGTAATACAGCACAGAGCACCATCTGTTGGCTCCATATGGCAGATATGAGCTATTCATAGGCAATATTTTATATTTAATTACTAAATAAAATAAAACTTTTTTAATGGATTTTAAGTCCTGATGATCCTTGTGTATGTTTCTGTGGTGGAGAAATTGAGGCTGAATTACTAAAGGCGTAATGTAAAAAATGAGTGACAATTCACTTCAGTTATCCAATTATGTGATAAGCACGTTCTTATTTATCTCGCCTGCACATGATTGGATAATTGAAGTGAATTGTCACACTTTTTTGTGTGAACATTCTAAACTCCATTAGTAAACCAGTCTCAAAGTGATAAATGTCATGCTACCACTGGTACAGGGACAGATGTGAATTGTTATATATTCTTTGTAAAGCACTGTATATATTGTCATACTTATATAAATGTATAACAATAGTGTGTGACAATAGAGGGGATGTTATAATGTAACAAAGGTTAATGTGAATAATTATATGTACTCTGTAAAGCATGTGGTATAGTATGTAATAGTGGAACAATATACAATATGTGAGTGGTGTTCTTTGTAACATGCTCTGTAACAAAATGTGTTGATTATACAAATAAATGTTTTAAAAAATACCACGTCCCAAACTTCTTGACATTTCCTTACAAAAATATTCAGCAATCAAATGTATATAGTGGGATGGTGAGGACAAGCTGGACCATTAGATGGCCATCCCAAACCTGTGTCTAATCTGACAACTGATCATTCTGCTCTAGGAATGGATCGCTTGAAGCATTCATCATTCTTGCAAAGAATTTCCAGTTTTATGTTAATAATGAGCACATCACTAGTCTGTTGTATATTAAACAAGAGTGTCCTGGCATTGCAGAGGAGGAACAGTGTCTCCCTCCATGTTTTCATAGAGATATCTGACATGAGCCTATCTGGCAACATCTGTGCCCGCAGCTCAACTATTTGGGCAAGCTGAATGTTCTGCGCTGAGCAATTTTTTCTCCAGCCATCTGTCTGTCTTATGCACTCCCTCAACTAAATAATATTATAACAAAATCATAATCATATATAACGTATAAAGCTATTGCCACTATCATGACAATGTGACCAAATGAGATAAAGGGAACTCCCACTTTCCAGGGGAAAAAAACAAATGAAAAAAAATAGCATATTGTAGCAACTGCTACACAAGGCATATTGAAATTTAATATTATTAAGAATTACTTTTCCTTTTCAATCTGCTGTGCTGTCATTTTCTGTACAATTCAATGTAATATGACATCCTGGAGGTTCTGTACAGAGATGGTGTACAGAGCAACCCCAGAAATGTAATTTCCTGCCTGTGTGATTGGCTCACCGATTTTCACAGAAATCTGTACAAAGATGCAAGTCAGAGTTTACCATCCTCCACAAAAAAAAAATGTAATTGTTGGTGAGATCCTCCCAAAGGGTTAATTATATCTACAAGGATGCAGACCATGCATGTTCCACATTAGAACACTGCAAGTGCATCATCTGATTAATAATGAAAAAGTCACTCCCTTTCAGAATTATTCTGCACATTGACATAACCAAACAGCTTTTTCTTCAGAGCAGAATCAGGTAGGACTCTGCAAGAAGGTTTGTTAAAGTAGTCCACCCTAAAACTAAAATCCCTGCATCTATAGATACCTATGATCTAACACTAATCTATCTAGCCCTGTAAAGAAAAAATCAGTATACATACCTTATTTGAAGCCGATCCAACCCGATCTCCAGTGGCGGAAGCTCTGCAGAGGACACAGCTGACAACGGCTGTAAAATGAATGGGGAGTGAAGTCAACCATAGACTTACTATAGGGCTTCTGTTGTCAGATGTGTCCTCTTGCACCCTCCTCCACAGCGAAGTTGCGGCTGACAGCTCAGCATGGGATCGGGTTGGAGCGACTTCAGAAAAGGTATGTATACTGATTTTTTCTTTACAGGGCTAGATAGGTTAGTGTTAGATTGTGGATGTCTGAAGATGCAGGGATTTTAGTGTTAGAGTGGACTTACACTTTAAAAGCCTTGCAATGTACATTGACCATCCAGAGGGGAATTTCTATTGTAATTAGTAATGCAAAGTGTTATGGTGCTGTAGAACCTGAGCTGATGGGCACTGGTGAGGCTGCATTTGATGGGCACTTATCAGGCAGCATTGATGGGTACTGGTGAGGCTGAGCTGATGGGCACTGGTGAGGCTGCATTGGTGGACACTGGGAAGGATGCAATGATGGCCACAGGTGAGCCTGGATTGATGGACACTGGTGAGGCTGTATTTATGGGCACTGATGAGGCTGAGCTGATGGGCACTGCTCAGGTTGCATTGATGGGCACTGACCAGGCTGCATTAATGGGCACTGGTCAGGCTGCATTGATGGGCACTGGCAAGGCTGCATTGATGGGCACAGGTGAGTTTGCATTGATGGGCACTGATAAGGCTGTATTGATGGGCACTGGTGAGATTGAGCTGATGAGCACGGGTGAGGCTGCATTGATGGGCATTGACCAGACTGCATTAATGGACATAGGTCAGGCTGCATTGATGGGCACTGGTGAGGCTGAGCTGATGGGCACTGGTGAGGCTGCATTGATGGTGTCACGTACCTGGTGGTGGAGTCTGTCTTGTGCAGGGAACAACCGCTCTTGCGCACCCGATTCAAGGACCCCTGGTAGTGGAGACAGAGGCCCAAGAGTGCGGGATGGCACGAGGGCTGGAGGGTCACCGATGGTGTAGTGAGGCTCCAGAAGACGTGCAGGTAGAAGGATGGTCGTACAGGCTGGGTTGGCAACAGGCAGGCAGGAAGGTACAAGAGGATCAGGCAAACGGGTAGTCAGAGTCCAAGCAAGGTTCGTTAACGGGCGGGCAGCAGAGGTACAAAGGAGCAGACAATCGGATGGTCGTGGGTAGCCGGGGTCGGTGCAGGTAGCAGAACAGCAGGTCAGGACAAGCCGGGTCAACAGGAGGCAGAACAAACACAGGAGCAGGTATCAGGAGCTGAGGCTTACAGGTCGGGAAATAGCCCCATTTGGCGCCGTTTCCGGCGCGTGCGCGCGCACGCACAGGCGTGCGCGAACGCGCACAGGTGTGCGCACCACCGCGGAAACACATTTTTTAGCCAAAAATGTTCCTTTCCTAACAGATGGCCACTGATTAGGCTGCATAGATGGGCAATGATAAGGCCACATTGATGGGCACTGGTGAGGCTGAGCTGATGGGCACTGATCAGGCTGCATTGAGGGGCACTGGTGAGACTGAACTGATGGGCACTGGCGAGGCTGAATTGATGGGCACTGTTGAGACTGAGCTGATGGGCACTGATCAGGCTGCATTTATGGGTACTGACCAGGCTGCATTAATGGGCACTGGTGAGGCTGAGCTGATGGGCACTGGTGAGGCTGCATTGATGGGCACAGGTGAGGCTGCGTTGATGGGCACTGATAAGGCTGTATTGACGGGCACTGGTGAGACTGAGCTGATGGGCACTGGCGAGGCTGCATTGATGGGCATTGACCAGGCTGCATTAATTGACACTGGTCAGGCTGCATTGATGGGCACAGGTGAGGCTGCATTGATGGTCACTAATTAGGCTGTATAGTTGGGCACTGATACGGCTGCATTAATGGGCACTGGTGGGGAAACATTGATGGGCACTGGTGAGGCTGTATTTATGGGCACTGATGAGGCTGAGCTGATGGGCACTGCTGAGGCTGCATTGATGGTCACTAATTAGGCTGCATAGTTGGGCACTGATACGGCTGCATTAATGGGCACTGGTGGGGAAACATTGATGGGCACTGGTGAGGCTGCATTGATGGGCACTGGTGAGGCTGCATTGATGGACACTGGTGGGCCTGCATTGATGGGCACTGGTGAGGCTGCATTGATGGGAATTGACCAGGCTGCATTGATGGGAATTGACCAGGCTGCATTAATGGACACTGGTCAGGCTGCATTGATGGGCACAGGTGAGGCTGCATTGATGGTCACTGATTAGGCTGCATAGTTGGGCACTGATAAGGCTGCATTGATGGGCACTGGGGAGGCTGAGCTGATGGGCACTGGTGAGGCTGCATTCATGGGCACTGGTGAGGCTGCATCGATGGGCACTGGTGGGGAAGCATTGATGGGCACTGGAGAGGCTGCATTGAGGGGCACTGGTGGGCCTGCATTGATGGGCACTGGTGAGGCTGCATTAATGGTCATTGACCAGGCTGCATTAATGGACACTGGTCAGTGTCACAATCCTGGCGGTGGAGTCTGGTTCGTGCGGGGAACAACCTCTCTTATGGCCCTGGTTCCAGAACCCCTGGTAGAGCAGACAGGGAGCGCTGGAGCACAGGGGAGCACGAGAGCTGGATTCAGACACAGGTGATGGTAAGATGTCTTCCAGAGGTCCGTGCAAGACTGAGAGTAGTGGTTCAGGCCGGGTCAGCAACATTCAGGAAAAACAGTGCAGAGGGATCAGACGGGCTGCATTGATGGGCACAGGTGAGGCTGCGTTGATGGGCACTGATAAGGCTGTATTGACGGGCACTGGTGAGACTGAGCTGATGGGCACTGGCGAGGCTGCATTGATGGGCATTGACCAGGCTGCATTAATTGACACTGGTCAGGCTGCATTGATGGGCACAGGTGAGGCTGCATTGATGGTCACTAATTAGGCTGCATAGTTGGGCACTGATACGGCTGCATTAATGGGCACTGGTGGGGAAACATTGATGGGCACTGGTGAGGCTGTATTTATGGGCACTGATGAGGCTGAGCTGATGGGCACTGCGTCGGAGTGGTCACGGGTAGTTACAAAGGGGTGGTCACGGGTAATTACGTCGGCATAGTCACGGGTTGATA
>BLSH010042314.1:869215-906831 GCA_018402905.1 Glandirana rugosa | reverse complement strand
GGCTAAGTGGCATTGGGGGTCTTGATCTTGGTCCGTTTTTAAGTCTCTTTTGGATAGCCAAGGAAGACCTTCACCCCGCACCTGTGTCAACCCACAGTAAATCTGAGGTACTCCAGAAGCAGGAACTCATATGTATTCAGCTCCTAGGGTTCCCTTCAGCAGTTGGGCCAGGCCTCTAAACAAAGCTTACACTCTTTCAGTAGTCACAAAGGTCCATTCTCTAAGTTCTTCTACTGGCCAGTGAGGCCTACGGGACAGAGCATCCACATCCCTGTTGCCAGCTCCAGGCCGATACTTCAAACTGAACTGAACTGAAATCCAGCTAGTGCAGCAAACCATCGATGCCCAGTGACATCCAGCTTAGCAGAGGTCAAGAGGCAGGTTAAAGGATTATTGTCTGTCTTCACTACAAACTTGACCCCATATAGATAATCCTTCAGCTTGTCAACTACTACTCATTTCAAGGCCAAGAGCTCCAATTTGTGAATCGGGTAATTCTTCTCAGAGGGAATGAGGCTGCAGCTCACATATGCCACCAGCCTCCCAACTCATCTTGACTAGCATCTACATGAAGCTCAAAGGGCTTAGTTGGGTCTACATAGGCCAACATCAGGGCTTCAGTAAGACTCCTCTTCAAGCACTGATAAGCCTCCTCACATTGAAGAGTCCGTTGTTCTCTGATGGATATACTTTTCCCTCCGATTAAACGGCCGGTGTCATATGACGTCGGCCCAGAACGAGAGCATTTGACGGTGGGCGGGCGGCAAGTGGTTAATATAGAGGAATTACCTCCAGGATTATTATCTGAAAATGTTATCTCTGGTGTTGGCCTAACCGGGACCTCTACTGATTTGGTCGAGTCCAAGCCACTTAAACTCAGGCTAGGACAGCAAACAGAAATTGTCACTAAAGTGTTAGTTTCAGACACAATTCCTACCAATCTTTTAGGAGCTGACATATTGAACCAAATTTTAGCAAGCATAGACTACACTCCTACAGGAGTCCAAGTGGTCAGTAGTCTGTCAGGAGAAGTTTTAAATTCTGCCTGTGGAGTATTTTTAATCCAAGACTTCATTCCACCATTTCCACCAGAACTGGAAGTGATTCCCACTGATTTATGGGCCAGCAGCAAATATGACGTAGGTCTGCTGGACTGCACCCCAGTTATGATAAAATTTAAGGAGCCCAGCTCCCACAGATTAAACAGTACCCGCGGAGTATTGCTCAGACTGAGGGGATAAAGAATCAAATCACTTAACTGAAAGCAGCAAGGGTTGTTGTACCAATTAAGTCCCAAGCCAATACACCCCTGTTCCCAATTGTAAAGAAGCCAGACAAGAAGGGTGGGCAAGTGACATACCACACGGTGCATGATTTGAGAGCCATTAACAATACAATTGAGGCAGATATCCCAATTGTGCCCAACCCCTGCACTTTACTAAGTGGAATATCTGCCTACAGCACCCGCTTTACAGTGATTGATCTTGCGAATGCTTTTTTTTCGGTGCCCCTACACCCAGATTGCTGGCACTTTTTTCATTTACCCATGATGCCCAAAAGTTGGCATGGACAAGATTGCCCCAAGGCTGTGTGAGTAGCCCCTCTGAATATAACACTGTGTTAAAGTAAGTATTGGACCACTGGCCCCCCTCACACCCAAACACAGTTTTGCTTTAGTACATTTGCTTATTTGTTCTGATACAAAGGATATTTGTAGCAGGGAAACGGTATGCCTTCTCAAGTTTCTCTATAACAGTGACAACAAAGTCAGCAAACAGAAGCTACAATACTGCCAAGAGAAAGTGATCTTCCTAGGTCACTGCATTTCACATGGAATCCATCACTTAACCCCAGATCGAGTTAAAGCTCTACAAAAATTTGAAAGCCAACTATGTGCCTTTCTAGGGTTAGTGGGATATTGTAGAGACTGGATTCCAAATGCATCAGAACTTATGGCTCCTCTATATGAGGCTACTACTACAAAACCTTTCAAACTCACATGGGACAATGACTTGCAGGAAGGAGCTTATTAAAATTTTGTCTGAAGCTCCTGCCATTGGACTTCCTGACTATACTAAGAGCTTCTCATTGTTTTGTCATGAAGTCAATGGATTTGCTGCAGGTGTACTCACCCAGCTACATGGAGACAAACAGAGGCCTTATTCCTCCAGATGAAGCCACGTGGGGTGGTGAAACATGTACGGGTCCAGCCTGGCGGTGGTACTCACATCTGAGATTCATGTGCATTTTATTGTGGATTTTATGCTGGTTTTATTATTAATAAATGTGAGTGTGTTTTAAGTGGGGCATTGTCAGTCATTACCTTCCATCTATGGTAAATATGTATTGCACTATTGGAGGTGTCTTTTTTTGTTTACATAGTGACTTGCCACCGGAGAAAATATTGGGGATCCTGACCACAAGCCCTATTGGGACACTACCCAGATACTTACCTGCGTCAACCATGAGCTACTAGGCCCATTGGGGTCTTAGTCTGAGGTGAGCCTGCAATCTATCTGGGGGAGGACACAGTGTTGCCACGGGATTGCATGAATTATTATGGGATTACAGCACGTATGAGATTAGACCCGGTGGGGTCTTCTCTAGAGGTGAGGGTCCACTCTACCCGGTGAATTGAGCACATTGACATTCCTGCCTGATCATCCACCTGCGGATTGCTATACCTTTCACAAGAAGGGAATCCCTCACATCCATTTACCTATAGACTTTGCTTCTATGTTCAGATTCTCAGCCTGCCTTTATCACTTGTAGCCATCAGCGCTTTATTTATTTGCATTGTTTTGCACATCTTTTAGTATTAAGCATTGGATTTGTATGCACTTTATGAGTAGAACCTGTGTTCTATTGGCACATTTTGTAGTATTCTTTTTATTGATTCATATGCACTTTTTGTCAAGCACTTTGGTGCTCTCCTATTTACCTGACATTGTGTTCACTTTTAACAGCTAAAAACATGTTATTATCGGTATCTACTATCCCCCCGTACTTTAATTATTTGATTGGCAGCGCTTCCACACTCTCATTATATGGTGATTATTGTAGAGACTGGATTCCAAATGCATCAGAACTTATGGCTCCTCTATATGAGGCTACCACTACAAACCTTCCCTTTCAAACTCACATGGGACAATGACTTGCAGATGAAGGAGCTTATTAAAATTTTGTCTGAAGCTCCCACCATTGGACTTCCTGACTATAAAAAGAGCTTCTCATTGTTTTGTCATGAAGTCAGTGGATTTTCTGCAGGTGTACTCAGCCAGCTACATGGAAACAAACAGAGGCCTGTGATGTATGTATCAGCCTCATTAGACCCTGTCATCAAAGGCTCCCCCAGTTGTATGTGAGCCATAGCAGCCTGCATTTTGCTGCTAGACAAAGTAACTGAGCTTGTACTAGATTCTGCTCTGACCCTGCATGTGCCACATACAGTACAGGAAATCATGAATCAAGTAAATACCAGACATGTGTCTGCCAGTAGTTTTGACAAGTACCAGTCTGCTTTTTGCTCCATCAAATTTAACAATCAAACGATGTGTTACTTTAAATCCGGCTACTCTTCTTCCTATAACTGATAAGGAAGATGCAACAAATGATACTGATGCAGAACCTGAGAGCTTTTCTCATGATTGTATGGCTCTGATGGAGGTAGAAAGGGCCTCTGTCACCCCAGCAAAAGACGAACCTTTATCAGATTGTGACACACACCTATTTGTAGATGGTTCCATTTACACTGATGATGGTCAGTCACACACAGGGTTTGCTGTAACCACTACAGACACTATATGACATGAAGAACCATTAACACCCCAGATGTCAGCACAGGAAGCTGAGTTGTGCGCTGTAGTCAAAGCATGTCAACTCCTAGAAAATCAAAGGGGACATGTTTACACTTACAGCAGATATGCATTTGGAATAGCGCACAATTTGGGGTCTATTTGGAAAGCACAAAACTTTCTGACTAGTACAGGGAAGCCAGTGAGACATGCAAAACTCGTAGAGCAGCTATTTGAGGCCTTTCAAAAACCAGCAGAAGCTGCCATCTTGAAGGTAAAAGGACATGCAAGGGGAAATGACATGACAGCCAGAGGAAATGCTTTGGCGGACCAAGTGGCAAAGGGTGCTGCCCTTATGTCATTTTGAGTCACACCCACTGTAGGGGTCACCCAGGTAGCGGGGACAGATACCTCTCATAAAGCACAGTGGGATATAAAAACTTTTATTTAGTTTCAGAACCGGGCCCCTGATGAAGGATAAGTGGATCAAATGTAATGCTACCAAAAATCAACAGGGCCTGTGGAGCTCTGACAACAGGTGGTGTCTACCCAGGAATTTGTACCCAGTTTTAGCACAACTGGCACATGGTGTCAGTCAACTTGCTAAGGGTGCAATGGTGGCACTTACTGACTGCTATTGGATAGCACCTGCATTTGCAGCCAGGTTTTGTGCTTCATGTCTCACTTGTGCTCTGTACAATGCAGGGAGGCCTGTCCATGTTCCCCAAAAGCATTCTCCTAAGCCAGATTTCCCTTTTCAAAGAATTCATATAGATCACCAAAACAAATGTAAAAACAACAGCAAAGAAAATGTTTAATTAAATAGTTTGTAGATATGGAGTTCCTGAAACTATTGAAAGTGACAGAGGAACCCATTTTACTGGAGAAGTAATGAAAGAGGTAATGGAAGCACTTAACATACAGCAAGCTTTCCATACACTTTATCATCCACAAAGCAGTGGTAAAGTTGAAAGACTTAATGGAATTTTGAAAAACAGATGTGCAAAAATGAAAGCAGATACAGGAAAAGGATGGGTGGAAGCTTTGCCAATAGCCCTATATTCGGTATGAACTACCCCTAAACAATCACATGGACTGTCCCCCTATGAGATATTATTTGGAGGGCCACTCAAAATGTTTTCCTCAACAGTTGCAGGCTTCTCACTCTAGTCTGTTAGAATATGTTTAGCTTTTGCAAAGAACACTGAATAAAGTAGATGAAGGTGTTTACAACTCTATCCCTGACCCAGATTCTGTTTCAGGTATTCACAGAATCCAACCAGGTGACTGGGTGGTGGTCAAGCGACACATCAGAAAGCCGCTAGGACCAAAATTTGATGGACCATATTTGGTGCTTTTGACAACCGGTTCCGCTGTCAAGTTGGAAGGAAAGTCCATCTGAATTCACGCCAGTCATTGCAAGAAAATCCTGAAGTGATGATATCCTTTGAAATAAAAATGATGCTTCTTTTCTTTTTGTCTGTGAGAACTGAGACATGGGAAAATAACCCTTTCATCCAAATGTTAAAATTGTATGCAACCCATAGCAATGCTAGTAACTGCTGGGTGTGTTCTCACTTATATCCCCAAACGGGAACAATACCCATGATAGCAATGCCTCTCAACTTTACTGATCTAAACAGGACCAGAATAAATGGCTCATACATAGTTTACACAACTAATGAGCACCGATCAGTAACTTTGATGGTTTCAAAACACATAGACACTCCACAGATTTGGCTAAACATTACATGCCCCTTTAACGCTAAATGTACACAGCTGGGCAACTCAGATTGCACAGGAGCAAAAATTACAGTTTATGTAAGAAACCCTGGTCAGTATTGTTATATCCAAGATCCAGAACTAAATAGAACCCTTTATAGTACAAATTGCACACAGTTTCCAATATGTGGAAATATTGGTTACCTGGGATTCCATGTTATTGCATCTGGTGTTTTAGGAGCAGGTATACCATCCATATGTAGAGGGTTATATTTTATATGACACCTGGCTTCCTACTAATGTTACAGGTACATGTTATATTGGGAAGTTATTACCTGCTTTGGCTGTTCGCAAAGATACAATGCGACCCGGTCAAAGTCCAGAATACCCTTTGGTGTTCAAAAGAGAGCTTTTCACTGAAGGTGACATTGCATGGTCATGGTTCCCTTCCTGGACAGGATGGGGAATTGAAGCAATGAAAAGAATAAATAAATACACTAGAATTGTAGATGAAATTATTAACCTTACTACCACTAATATAGGTTTATTAAGTGAAGAAATGGCTCAGCTTAAAAAAGTAGTATTAGAGCACAGATTAACGCTAAATTATCTCACTGCAGCTCAAGGTGGGATGTGTAAGGTTATTTGCATTGACTGTTGTATATACATTTCTGATAATGAGGACACTATTAAAAGGCATCTTGCTAAGATAAGAGAACTACAGAGTAAGGCCAGAGATATTGCTAAAGATGGATGGAACCCCTTTAAGGGATTAGAAGGATTTGGTGATATTCTGTATGGCATTGCAATGTGGTTACAGAAATTAGGGGCTTACATTGTGATGTTCCTGTTTCTCATACTTGTTATTTACTTCCTTATCAGGCTGTGCCTCTGTGTGACTACCCACTGTCCCAACAGATGGTCCACCAGCCCTGATGAACCTATCATTCTGAGAAAACTAGGAGAGAGCTGAACAGGATGCCATCTCTCTGCACCAATGTAGCAGGAGCTACTGGCAATCGGCTGAATGTAACGCGGAGAAGAATGGTGTCAAATAAACAAAAGGAGGGAAATGACATGGACTTTCACTGTATTGTTCATTTATGCTCAAGAGACTCAATTTTGTTCACGCTGCTGAAATGTATTCTGTAACCTTCACTTATCACACAGAAACAACTTCTGCTTGAAGCTCTCTCTCTGTCTCTTCTCCCCCCTCCCCCCTCAAACGTTTTACTTTTGCAATTGTTCTGTTTGCTAGCTTTTAATAATATATTTCTATTTGTTAGTTTTTAATAACATCTCACACCACCCCTTTCTTATCTATGTATAAAATATCATGTAATAATAAATTTTGTCAGAACGGACATTTTAAACAGAGATTGTGTCCTGTGAATGAGTGAATCTGTTCCTGCAATTGCAAAACAAACTTTTATTACAACCAGAAATTCCCATAACACACAACAATCCAATTGAGCAGCTGGCATAGAGTCAGTAGAACTTGGCTGTGTGGTAGGGAGGAGATAAATAAGATTATCAAAGGTAGAATCATTGGGCAGCGGACCATCAGAGGCAGGCAGGTAGTTGGGTACAGGACATCCAGAGGCAGACTGGGCATCAGGAACTAGATCATCAAGCTGGGCAGTGGGCAAAGGCACATCAGGCTGGGCTGCGGGCACCAGAACATCAGGCTGGGCAGCAGGCACCAGAACATCAGGCTGGGCAGCAGGAACTGGATCATCAAGCTGGGCAGCGGAACATCAATCTGGGCAGAGGCAGATCAGGCTGGACAGCAGGCAGGGCCACATAAGGCTGGGCAGCGGGCACCGGCACATCAGGCTGGGTAGCAGGCACCGGATCATCAGGCTGGGCAGCAGGGACCGGGTCATCAGGCTGGGCAGCAGAACTGGACCATTGAGCTTGGCAGTGGGCAGAGGCACATCAAGCTGGGCAGGTGGGCAAAGGCACATCAGGCTGGGCAGTGGGCAGAGGCCCATCAGGCTGGGCAACTGGCAGAGGCACATCAGGCTGGGCAGCAGGTGATGGAACATCAGGCTGGGCAGCAGGCACCGGAACATCAGGCTGGGCAGCGGGCACTGTAACATCAGGCTGGGCAGCAGGCACCAGAACATCAGGCTGGGCAGCAGACACCAGAATATCAGGCTGGGCAGCGGGCACCGGATCATCAGGCGGGGCAGCAGGGACAGGGACACCAGGCTGGGCAGCAGGGACTGGGTCATCAGACTGGGAATCAGACACTGGATCATCAAGCTGGGCAGTGGCACATCAAGCTGGGCAGCGGGCAGAGGCACATCAGTCTGGGCAGCAGGCAGGGGCACATCAGGCTGGGCAGCGGGCAGAGGCACATCAGGCTGAACAGTGGGCAGAGGCACATCAGGCTGGGCAGCGGGAACCGGAGCATCAGGCTGGGCAGCGGGCACTGGAACATCAAAAAAGAAAATACCGCGCTAATGTCTAAAACAAACAAGCAACATAAAATTATAACAAGTGAGTAACAAACAATTTGATTGAATACAGCTGCAACTCTTCTGTGAGATACATGCAGTCCAAAAGCATAATTAAAATAGTCACGCTATCCAGCACCTTCGATCAAAAAGTGCACAGGTAGGTGAAAGAGAAGTAAACTGTATCAACAAATGTTCACATACTTCTGTACCCCGGAAGAAGTAATTTTGTGAAGAGACCCTGCGTAGGGTGGACAATGTGTTGACGTCACCGCGTTTTGAAAATCTTGAAGGATGGGCGCTGTATGCTTGCCGGCTGGTGTTTTCTATTATGATACAAGGTTTATTGTGTCTTACTGGATGTAAGTGTGTTTTTAAACTTTTACAATAAATCTCAGCAGGCAGGTCATTAGGTTCAGGACCATCACAGGCTGGCCTAACTCCACTGGCAAACATAGTGGCAGGCTTGAGCAGATCTGCTGGCATGAAGACAGACTGGAACAGATCGGTGGATGTGGAAGCAGACTGGAACAGATTGGCTGGTGTGGAAGCAGACTGGAACAGATTGGCTGGTGTGGAAGCAGACTGGAACAGATTGACTGGTGTGGAAGCATACTGGAGCAGATTGGCTGGTGTAGAGGCAGGATTGGATAGTGGCAGGATTGTGCGGGTTTGGAAAAACTTCAGTTTCTTTTTAGGTTTAGCCACTGAAGTTCTGTATGTGGATGTAGGGCTGTAAGTAGGGGGTGCAGCTGATGGAAGAGAAGAGCTGAAGGATAGTAAAAAAAGAGGGAGCAGTTGCTAAGGGGGATTTTTGTGGGATTGTTGCAGGCAACAGAGAAGAGGTAAATGGGTCAAAGGCAGAGAGGAGTTGTTGCAAGCTGACGGAGGCTGTGTGTAATATATCTGACCATGCCTGTAATAATGGTTGCACAAAACTCAATTTACATGCTGCCTGGCTAACAAGAGACTGCACTGCATTAATACACTCTACTAGCACCTGTTGGAAACATGCTGAATAGTGCTCAAAGAAATAAGATGAGTTATCCTCCAATAACCATACCAGAGATTCTACCTGAGCCACACTAAAAGGAGAATAAAGATCGCTACTATTAGGGATACTAGACAAAGCCAACTCTGCACAGATTTGAATGAGTGGCTGAATTTCTTCAAACAAAAATCTGCTTTGATCAACAAGAGAGTGAGCCAGACAGATGCATTCCAACAATTGCTCCCTAGTCTGCTCTTTCAAAATTTGGCGGCAATATTCCCTGTCTTCTGTTACAAGCAGTGAAAAATACAGAACCTCCTCAGAATGCATCTTGCAGCAATTAGCAAATGCTTAGACCTAATTCCCAGGTGCAGCCAATCTGATTGTATGGCTTCAATATTATGTCAGGGATATCATATGCAGGCATCCAGCAGGGGTGATCAGATCAGTTAGCTGCACCTAAAAGAATCAGGACCAGATGACTAAGTGAAAATATATTTATTAACCACTTTAGGACCAAGCCTCTTTTTGGAGTTCGGTGTTTACAAGTTAAAACCAGTTTTTTTTTTTTTGCTATAAAATTACTTAGAACCCCCAAACATTATATATATTTTCTTTCTAACACCCTAGAGAATAAAATGGCGGTCGTTGCAAAACTCACACCGTATTTGCGCAACGGTCTTACAAGCACAATTTTTTTTTAAACATTCACTTTTTTGAGTTAAAAAATAAGACAACAGTAAAGTTAGCCCTCAAATCTCATATTTACACTTAAATACAATAAAAAAAAAAAAAGAAATGTCCCATTTAAGAGCTATGGGCGGAAGTGACTTGTGACGGAGCCGAGTGGGCATCTTCCTCTTACTCGGTTTCCAGTGCAGGGGGGAGCGGACTCAACTTGCTGACCGTTTCTTCTACAGTTCTCTCTCTAGCACAGAACTTGCAGATTATCACCCCTTTACTTCTCTCCAGCACATCACTTAGTTGCCAGCGTGAAAGGAAATTTATCAAGCTTCTACTCCTTCTTCACCGTGGCTAGCATATGGTGAGGCCTACTCTGTATTAGCAGGACCTCAGGAACACCCATTACAGGCCAGGGATCACGGGCCCCTGAATGTGTAGCAAAGTACTTGAGTTCTAGCCAGGCCTTTGATGGGCTACAGCTCCCAGTCCAATTCTCTTCCAGGTCCCACCGACCTGCTTTTCCTTAGTGACTCTCGATCCCCTGACTGGCTCCCAAGGCTTCCACAAACTGTAAACTATACCTCTCCCAGCCTGCTCCAGCACTTTCTCCTCCACAGGGACCTTCACTCACAAACTGGTGGATCACTTTAAAGCCTCTCTCTGTGTAGCACCTCTGCTGTTCTCCTGTTCCCCTGTGCGACTCCAGGAATCACCAAAACTCCTGGCTGCACCCGAACCTCCAGGCCCCAAGGTCACCCCCCCATATGGGGGCGACCTCCCGGATAGAGGCCTCCACAGCACCTCTGCTACATCTCCAGACTTCCACCAGACACTTCTCCTCCCAGATTGGGCTGACTCAGTATTTAAGGAGGCCTGCCCCTGGCCAATCCTGCTTGGGGATTGGTCAGGGCTCCTTAGAACACTCCAGATGGGTCCACCTATCTCCCAGCTCTCTGACCAGAAACCTTCCCCAGGTTTTTAGAAAGAAGTGAGAGGTTCTGGTGACCTCATCTGTTAAGTCCACTTAATCCTCCCTGAGCCTCTCCTCCCAGCCCAGATCAGAACATTCAGGCCTGCTTTTACACTCAGGCCTAACCAAACTTTACCTCACCTAGCAAACCCTGCTAGAAAAACGCACCTACACTATGGGGGCGTTGCACAATAAACAAAAAAAAATATAGTGTAGTATTTATTTAACTTATGAGGAGCAGAAGCAATCCATTATGCATATAAAAATCCAAGTACATGAATAAAAACTAAGTAAAAAGCCACTGATGCTTACATCAAACCACGCCACTCGGATTGCGTGACGGTGAGTTCTAAGCTCCGCCCAACACGTTTCACACGATTGAGTGCATCCTCAGGGGCTTCTAGCATCTAGAATTGTGGCCATCTTTACGTAGCCTACCACCTGAACATATTACCACGTCATTTCCAGTTCAGTGCCATTTTGAACAGACACAAAAAAGCCACCATAATACTGTGGACCATCCTAAAAGAGGCTCATAAAATGCAAAGACATTGTTTCTGGTCTGGCGCCATTTTGAAAAAGATATTACGACAACAAATCATGTGTGTAATTGCCACATCCCTGCAAATTTACTTAAAGAACAACCTCAATGTGAGATTTTAACGCAATTAAAAAATCTATAGATCAAAAAATATTTTGTATAAAATTACATTCTTTATTTATTTAGATTAAAATTGTTTTGTAAAGGGAAAGGGGGAGAAAAAGAGACCTCTTGGTATATAAGATATACTTTCCATTATACATACAGTACATATGCAATCTTGTCCATACAGATGTAGAAGATTACAAAATTTTTGAAAAATGGTATTCCCCATATATCGCCGAGCCACGAATGGCTTGGTGGTCTCAGTGAAAGGGGAGACATCACACGCGTTTCAAATTTTTTGAAAACAATATCTTCCTCTGGAATATATTACCATTTCTGCAAATATAGAGACGTATTACATTTCAATCCACACGTATTATTTCCAAAAGTTCTCACAGTATTCCATGTTGGAAAAACGTACATTGCTGGGTATATAGACAGAGACATCCCATAAAGAGACTGCCCTCTGTACTCCATGTTTGTTTTGCCTCAGATGCTGTGCAAGAACCACTAGGACTATGTCCCAAGAGCGGCGTCAAATAGACCTTAATTACTGTATAATTTATATATGTAGAGAGGGGACCCAAATGGGGTCTCCCCTCTGTGCACCCATATCTACATAACCTTATAAGAAGGACCGCCCCGCGCAGCCATGCCAGTAGCCATACAGTACCTGTATGGGGTCTGTGAATGGCGCCATCAAGACTTGGATTCCAATGGTACCGGTTCACCGCTGATGCGGTATTACTGGCAACCTAGGACGGACAGCCACACCGTCCAGTGTGTAAGGAGGAATGGCGCCGATCGTGGTTCCCGGCGTCTCTAAATTGCACATGCGCGACGCAGTCGCGTCATGCGCAATTAAGTCACATCCGGCAAATCGGATGACAACATCCAATGGTCCCACATGTAAACCGCTGCTTCCAGTTCCCTGGATGTAAGCATCCGGGAATCGAGCTGTGCAGCGAGACTAATACCGCCGACACAGACAGCTCCACCCAGGGGCCTGGATCCGGAAATGCATTGCCGGAGCCGATGCCACATAGGAGGAGATAACAAACAGGCCCCGCACTTGTACTGTGGGGGCCTTTCTGTGCCGGGCACAGCATAGGCACATGGGGAAACAGGGAAGCATACCAGCATCTGAGAGATGTCCCGATCCTTACAGAGCCCAGTAGTATAAATGGAAACCTGAAAACGAGAGAAAAAGAAGGAAAGAAAAAAAGAAAAGGTCATACAGTCATAATAATATTCTTTGGATTTCCAATCAAGTAGTGAAAACCGGCTTCAAATATTATTATTTATTTGGACAATTGTCAATGTCCATATATTTTACAGGGACATATAACATGGTCCACAACAAATATAAATGTGAAAGGGGGACACAATTGGTGCGATATACAAGTTTTCCATTGCTAACTATCCCTATCCTGAGAATTTTCGACAGGCGTAGGATATGGTTAAATGGGACCTGAATGTCATTGTCTTGGAGAGTAAAAACCAATAGAACAAACTGAAAAAATAGGAGGGAAGGGGTGCCCAAGTTGGGGGGGGGGGGGGGGGAAGAGGGGAAGAGCATGACGAAGGAAAAGAGGGGGAAGAGAAAGAAAAAGGGGGGAAGGGGGAGGGGCAAGGGGTCGAGGGGGGAGACACAAGAAGGGAAAACATTTTTAATCAAAATAAATAAACAATGTAATTTTATACAAAATATTTTTTGATCTATAGATTTTTTAATTGCTGTTAAAATCCCACATTGAGGTTGTTCTGAATGTATGTAAATTTTTCCCACAAATAGAGCTTTCTTTTGGTGGTATTTGAACACCACTGCGTTTTTAAATTTTTTGCAGTATAATCAGAAAAGACTCATAATTTTGAAAAAAATAAATATATTTTTACTTTCTGCTATAATACATATCCAATAAAAAAATGTAAAAACCCTAATTTCTTTATAAATTTAGGCCAATATGTATTCTGCTGCATATTTTTGTAAAAAAAAAAATCCCAATAAGCGTATATTGATTGGTTTACAGAATTTATTGGATTTTTTTTTAACATACTAATAATGGCATCTTCCCCTACCAGGAAGTGCACAATCACGTATATATACGCGATTCTGCCCGGAACGGCCACCCTGTAGCAGTAAATCTGCTATGGGGCGGTTGTTAAGGGGTTAGCCAGCAAAAAGTATTATACTAATGTAGCGCTGCCCTCCTGAGGGCCGGTGGTTAAATCAGTACCCCACTGGTTGCCCTGACCCTGCAAGTCCTCCGCCAACTCTGACATTCTGGGTTCAGACATTTCCCCTCTAGTAATGATATCAATGAAATAGATACACCAGAATTTATTAAAACGATTAACTTGTTTACTTAGTGAAATGTAAGCAGTTGAAGCAAAAACACAAGTTAATGTCTTCGACTGGTATCTCTTAGGCCCCTTTCACACAGGGTGGATCCGCTCAGCGGACTCCGCCAGCTCACCGGGAGATCGCTCCATTGATCTCTGCTGAGCCGGCGGATGACAGGTCTGTCTCTGCTCATTATGCAGGGATTGACCTGTCAGAGTCCCGCTGTTCTCTATGGGCAGATCGGATGAAAACGGACTGCATGTACCTTTTCATCCGTAGCCATCCGATCCACTGGACGGAAGGCGAACGTATCGCCCATACGTCTATTTTGAGCAGATCTTGTCGGATCAGATGGCAGACGGGTGTCAGGGGACACATCTCCGCTGACATCCGTCTGCCCATAGAAGTGAATGGGTGGCCCGCTCGGATTCGCCTGAAAAACAGACAGGCTGATCCGAGTGGGCCGATCATGTGAAAGTTGCCTTATAGGAATGTTAGCAATAACTAAATGACAATCACATATCAATGTTGAAGGGTAACTCCACTTTAGTGGGGGAAAAAATAGCAAATAAAGAAAAAATAATATAGCGTGTACAACTACAATACAAGTCATATTGTAATTGAATGTTATTAAAAATTACCTTTCATTTTCAATCTGCAGTCTCTGTAATTTTATGAGAAAGCATTGCAATATGGCTAACTGGAGTTGTTCTGTACAAAGAGTGTGTACTGACCATTCCCCAGAAACATAATGTCCTGCTTGTGTGATTGGTTCACCAATTTTCCCAGACGTCTACACTAAGATATAAGTCAGATTTCAGGCATCCCCTGCAACAAAAATGTCATTTTTGGAGAGATACTTTTAATAGGAGCACGTCAAAAGGGATGCAGGCCCAGCAGATTTCCTCATTAGTGTTATGCAGCTGCGCACCTGACAGTTAAATATGAAACCACTCCGATTAGACCCTCTGTACAGAGGCACAGAGAAACACAGAGGGGTCTCTTCAGAATAGCAAAAGGTAGGAATCTGCAACAAAGTTGGTTATAACCCTTGCAATGTACATAGATCACCCAGAGGGGGATGTTTTTTTCCCAACAAAAGCAGAGTTACCCTTTAAACAATCAACAGTGAAGAATACAATCTCTGTACACAGCAAGGCACATACAATGCCTATGTGAGCATGTAACAGGAGGGCAGAGGAATGGCTCTTATTTGTGTCAAACCCCTCTCTTCTGTGCCTCAACACATAGATGCAGAACAGAAAGTATAATGTCAGAACCTGTAGCAATAAGCAACTGTATTGAGATTTAGCCTGCTCTTTCAGAGAGTTCTAGGTGAATTGTAGCTCTAAGAGCTCATTAGAAACCAATTCCTGCAGTGGGGAAGGAGGTGAGAAGTAGTTCTGTATTACTGTGAGACAATCCGGTTGATCTTCTGTTAGCTCTTGTAAGCAATTGCATTCAAAGAATTTCTGAATAGCAAAGCAAAGCAACCTGAATCATTAGGCTGTAAATAATAAAAGAAACAAATCTTCCTGTGTTGATGAAACTGCAAATGGAATCACAGTGGTCACTGGTTTAAAGTGTCAGGACCTGTGCTACTGCTGGGCTCACCTGCAGGTGGCACTATTGCTTTCTGCACCTAAGGGTGTAGTTCTGGTGTCTGCCTGTGGGTATCTCCCAGCAGAGGGACACACAGATCATCAAGCTGCACCAGACATGTGCTGTGGGAAGTATAAGAGCCCGCCCTTCACTGGGGTTCAGGGCTTCAGTATTGCATCTGCTAGCCGTTGTTCCTGTCTGATCCTGTTCTGGAGTCCTGTCCCTTGTTCCCTGTGACCTGTTCCTGACTGACCCTGTTCAGGAGTCCTGTGCCTTCTTCCTGGTGATCTGTTCCTGCCTGACCCTGTTCCGGAGTCCTGTCCCTTGTCGACTGTGACCTGCTACCTGCTGCCTGTTGCTATTGCTGGCTTCTGTTCCTTATCTCCTGACCTTGCTGGTATTCCTATGTGTGTACCTTATTTGTATATATTTAGTTAGAGGTGTTACTGGGGTTTCTTGCGTTTATTACTTTCCACCTTGTTTGTGTATTTATCATTGGTGCTGGTATTGGATGCATGTCACTTCCATTGTTAAACATTTCTTTTTCACTTATCCCTATGGTCCTGATTTCTTTTGGTGCAGCCCATTGATCTGTTTACCCTTACTGGATGCTCTGCATCCTGACATAAAGATGTTGCCCTCTGTAGAACTACAAGTAGAAGTGGGGTGATAGAAGATAGAGATATCTGTATACATTGTCTTTAAGGTTAGGCCTAGGCCCTTGGCACTAAGTATGATAAATGGTGCAGGAAGCAATAGTGTCTGCATACAGTTTCTATTAGGTTGGGCTATTGCCCGCTCACCACACTGGAACAAAAGATGATGATGATGATGATGATGAAGGCTCTCCCTCAGGAACGTGGCTCAGGGGATGATGTCCGGCTTCCACCGCACCACACTACGACTCACCCAAATCTGATGTCATTACAGGATAGATAGAATAGGAGTGGCCTCCAGGCTGCCACCGAACAGTCAAGGGGTGCTGTCCGCAGATGTCCCTCCGAATATCCACTGGATGATTCTGCTAATGTATGCCGCAACTTGGTTGCAACCCACACAGTCACAGAATCCCTGCACTCAGGGTCCCAAGAGAGTGTGCCAGGCCTCGATCTGCCCCTTTTATACTCTCCCAGCAGTCTGTTCTTCCCTATCAGCCATCTGGTAGTTGTAGTTCCTGATGATTCAGCAAGAGGGCAAATCCCATTGATTTGAACTACATGTCCCAAGATGCTTTGCTCTGCTTTACCTTGTGTCTGTATTAAGGATGTAACAGGTCAGCGTACAACTCAGCACTAGAGGGAAACAGCTCCCTAGCAGTAAAGTTTCACAGTGTCTCCTGATTGCAGGAATATATATATCCAGCTCCTGGCTACATCCTCCCCCCACTTAAAGTCTTTGGTCCCCAAAGAGGCAGGGATATTTTATCAACAATTGCTAGAAAGAAAAAGAATTAATCAACACTAATCATTATTCAAATCTGGTTAATATTGACATACTTCTGGGTTTTGCTGAAACCACCTGTATACATTTTCGGTTAACTCATAATCAATCTTCTGACAGGCTAGGGCAATAGCCGTGTACCACCCAGTGGTGTCAGAGGTCACGGCAAGGTCACCTTCTACCCAACTGAAGGTAGCAGAATTGAGCGTGGGAACTGGGCTTTGACTAGTAGGAATCAGTTTATCAGAGTTCTCTCCCAGAGTATCGTAGGGGAGTCTCCTTGGAGGATGTGTGTTTCTCCTCAGTCTGATAGGAGAATGAACTTCTGGCACTGGTGTGGGGTTCCTTTCAGGACTTTTCACTGGTGTGAAGTTCCTTTCAGGACATTTCACCGGTGTAGAGTTCCTTTCAGGGCTTTTCACTGGTGTAGAGTTCTTTTTAGGGCTTTTCGCTGGTGTAGAGTTCTTTTCAGGACCTTTCATATTAGTAAATTCATAAGTCACTGACAGAAGGTCTGTACATGCGGTTGTAGGACCTGGTTTAAGAATGGTAAGACCAGCCTCGTCAATGGGATCAGAGTTTAGCACATTGCCCCCACCAGGGCTTGACAAATTTGCCTTGAATCTAGGAGCCAGCTAAAAAAGTTAGGAGCCAGTTTTTTATAGCATAGTGTTGGGTTGTCAGCGCCCCCGGGGTAAGACAAGTAATTTGCGCCCCGCTAATCCTAACTTACTCACAGCAGAGCAGCCAGTCAATAACTCCACCGTTTCATCAGGGTTATAGGCTGGCAAGAAAGAGTGACACTAAAAAATCAGTTATGGGGGAAACTCCTTATTATGCCGAATGCATAGTGACTGCGGCATGTAAAACGCCCTCATCTGCTGCCTAATGGAGCTTAAGGGTGGCAAAAACATGTCTCTACTGCACATTTTTACCACCCAACTTGCACATCTAAACAAAGCCTTAGTGACATTGTAAATAAAATACAAAAAAAAGGTGAAAAGTATTCCAGCGCTGCTGATCTTATGCTGCCTCTTTGCAGCCACTTCCTGCCTACATGTGTGTCCCCCACAGTGACTTTTCATTGCTCTGGTGGGTTTCCGGTCACCATGAAATACTGGAGCCCAGCTGCACATAGAGTGGTAATTGTTGATGGTACACAGGGCTTTATCACAATTTTGTTGCTTAGAATAAAGGTCACGTTTCTCGCGGTGTAACATCTTTCATATTATACAAAAAAAAAAAATGGGCTAACTTTACTGTTTCGTTTTTTTTTTATTCATTAAAAGTGTATTTTTTTCCAAAAAATTGCGCTTGAAAGACCGCTGCGCAAATACCATGTGACAAAATATTGCAGCAACCTCCATTTTATTCTCTAGGGTCTCTGCTAAAAAAATAATATATAATGTTTGGGGGTTCCAAGTCATTTTCTAGCAGAAAACACTGGATATTTAATTGTAAGCCACTAATGTGAGAAAGGGTTTAGTCTTTAAATGGTTAAACTTTCCTGATTGCCCGGAGATAATTGCTTTGAAAGAAGAAGATACATTGTTTGTTCCTTTATTCTCCTAACTATCAACAAATATTCCGGGCAGACAGCCAAGTTTAACAGCTGTTAGATTTAGCAGTGAAGGCTCTCGGCTCTCACTGAATCTGACACGCTGTTTTAACAGTGATAGAAGGAACGGCAGTCACTCGCCAGGACGCGATTTCTGGTCGCCATGGCGACCTGGCGCCCGGGGTTTGTCGAGGCCTGGCCCCCACCTTCTTCTTCATCTAACAAGACGGTCTTCTCTACTCCAATTGTCGATTCCTATATCAACTTCAGTAGTTGAAGAAGGCCACAGCCAGCAAGGCTGTTAGGAAAACAGACGTTTCCGGCCGTTCCTGGCTGTCTGTGCGCGTGTACGCGCCAAACGGCCCTATTTAAGCAAAACAACACCCTGCAGCAGATGCAGGACTCACGTTTCCGCTGGACTCCCGAGGCCCAGGAAGCCTTCTCCTGTCTCAAGAAATTATTCACATCAGCTCCTGTCCTCAAACACCCTGACCCTGCACTACCATATGCATTGGAAGTGGATGCTTCCGAGACGGCGGTTGGAGCAGTTCTCTCGCAGAGGCGAGGTCCAAAGGCCTCCCTCCATCCAATTGCCTTCTTCTCTAGAAAACTCTCACCACCAGAGAGAAACTACGAAGTGGGTGATAGAGAATTGTTGGCAATTAAGTCAGCCCTGGAAGAGTGGCGCTACCTTCTGGAAGGAGCTGCAGACCCCATTTTGGTCTTCACAGACCACAAGAATCTGGAATATCTGCGCACTGCCAAGAGACTAAAACCCCGGCAGGCAAGATGGGCACTATTCTTTTCTAGATTCCAGTTGCACATCACTTACAGGCCCAGGGCAAAAAATGTAAAGCCGGATGCGCTGTCTAGGATGTTTCCAGAAGACTGCCAGGACTATGTGAACGCCTGCCCTGTCTGTGCCAAAAACAAGACAGAGAAATCCAAAGCCTGGGGGCTACTTAACCCATTACCCATCCCAGAACGAACATGGTTGCAGATTTCGATGGATTTCATTGTTGAGTTGCCACCATCTGCAGGATTCAACACAATCCTGGTAGTTGTGGACCGTCTCACAAAGATGGCCCATTTCATACCCATGAAAGGCACACCTGCAGCAGCCGAAACCGCAGAGATCTTCATAAGAGAAGTGGTTTGTTTACATGGGATCCCTAGTAACATAATATCAGACCGAGGGGTGCAATTCACATCCCGTTTCTGGAGGTCGCTATGCTCTACTTTGGGAATTGAGTTGGCCTTCTCCTCGGCTTACCACCCACAGACCAACGGCCAAACGGAGAGGACCAACCATACCCTTGAACAGTATCTGCATTGTTACTTCTCGTACTCCCAAGATGACTCGGTCTCCCTGTTGCCAGTAGCCGAGTTTGCCTATAATAACTCAGTCCATTCTGCCACCAAGCAGTCCCCCTTCTGGGCGAACCTCGGCTACCATCCTACCTTCCTACCCGACCTGCTCACAGAAAGTTCTGTACCTGCTGTCTTGGAGATTACTCAATTCTTGGAGAAGAATAGCAAACTCCTTCGGGAGACTCTTGCCCAGACCCAAGTCGTCAACAAGAGAAATTTTGACAGAGGGAGACGAGGATAACTGGAACTTCAAGTTGGTCAGCGGGTCTGGTTGTCCACAAAGAATTTGAGACTTTCTTGCCCCTCTAAGAAACTGGGACCAAGATACATTGGGCCGTTCCCCATCAAAAAGAAGATCAACAGAGTAGCCTATGAGCTGGACCTGCCAGTTTCTGTGCACATCCATCTGTTTTTCCATGTGAACCTACTCAAGCCAACAGTCAAGGACCTCTTCCCGGAGCGTGGTACAGCACCATCTGAACCGGTCTTGGTGGACGGAGAGGAGGATTTTGAGGTGGAAACTATCCTTGACTGCAGGAAAAGGGGAAATAACATCCAATTCCTGGTCAAGTGGAAGGGCTATGGGCCCGAAGAGAGCTCCTGCAAGCCGGAGGAAAATGTACATGCAAAAGAGTTGATCAGGGCTTTCTAGAGAAGACACCCAACCAAGAGAACCCATTTGGGCATCCGGAGGCTGCCCCTTGGGGGGGGCAATGTTAGGAAAACAGCCATTTCTGGCCGTTTCTGGCTGTCTGTGTGTGTGCGTCCATGCGCGCCAACGGTGCCAAGCGGCCCTATTTAAGCAAAACAACACCCTACAGCAGATGCTGTCCGTTCTACAGCTTTCCCGTGATCTGTGACCCCATGCTTACTCAGAGAGACTTTCCTGTACCTGTGACCTCGGCTTTACTTGGACTTTGTTGCTTTCCACCTGCCCTGATCCCCGGCCTGTCTACGACTATTCTTCTGCCTGCTCCTTTTGTACCTCAGCTGCCCGCACTTTGCCGAGCCTGCCTGTACCCGACAATCCGCCTGCCTGTTCCACCTGTACCGCACCGCCAGCCCGTTACCGACACGGATTACATCACCATCCTCCTGCCTAGCATTAGCATCAGTGGACCTTCACCTACCACCAAGTGACCCAGTCCAACCCTCGTGCCCCCTTGTGCTCTTGAACTTCCTGTCCGCACTACCAGGGGTTCTCGAACCAAGGCCGCAAGAAAGGTGACCCCCTGCATAAGTCAGACTCATCCACCAGGTACGTGACAGCAGCACTATCTCCTTATCCTCACTTTCCTCTTCTACTGGCACCCCAGGGCAAGTGGAAGGTCGTTGACGAGAACGGGTCCTAGGTGGAATCGGTTTCAATGAAGGTGGAGAAGAAATCGGAGACACTTGGGCAGCATTGGACAAGGGAAGCAGAAGATTATGATGTCACATCTTAGGAGGCCCTAGCTTTCCTTCAGGTTTAATTTGGAAAACCGTCAACCCTGGAAGCTGTTTGCAGATGACATAGGGTTGAGGCCTCCAACGGTCAGCCAATTTAGGTTTTCCAGGCACACCCAAATTCTTTAGCAGCACTCGATCTTGCAGCTGTCAATCTTGCACTCTCACCTTGATATCAAAATTCCTTTTGTTTCTCAGCTCTCTGGTGGCAGCATGTTCCATATATTTCTCATAGGCTTGCTTCAAATTCTTCCATGGTCGTTCTACATATCCCCTGTGGAAAGTCAGAGAGGTATTATCCACACATGTTCCAAAAAGCAGATCAATCGAGAGTCGAGCTTCTCTCCCGAACATAAGTCTGTATGGTGAATATCCAGTAGCATCACTCGCAGTACTATTGACGCATGTACGACTGTCGCGTTATAATTTCTTACAATTTATGTTGTCTTTTTTTCAGTGGGTAGAGTCCCCAGCATGTTCAGTGGAGTTAGATTAAACCTTTTTGGTTGTGGGTCTCCCTGGGGATGGTATGGCATCTTGACTTCTTGATGCCCAGAAACTTGAACAACTGGTGTATTAGTTGGCTTTCAAAATCCCTCCCAGAATGAATCCTGACAGGTAGTCCGTAATGAATGAAAATTTTTTCCACAAGGACTTTCACCACAGTAGTAGCCTGTTGATCTTTGGTAGGTTAGGCCTGGGCATACCGGGTGAAATGGTCAGTCACCACAAGAATATTACTTCTTCCACCTGTATCAGGTTCCAGGCACAGGAAGTCAATACACACCAACTCCATGGGCCCCTGACTCTGCAGACGTCCCATGGACCATGTCCCATGGACTGATAGAGTCTTTCTCTAAATACATGTTAAACAGGAGTGACAATAGATTTCTACCTCCCTTGTCATGTCAGGCCAATAGAACATATCCCTGATTAAGCAAAAGGTCCTTTCTATGCCTAAATGTCCATGTTCATCATGCAGGGCTACCAACACTGATGTGCGATACTTTTGGAAAGAAGAGTTGTCTCCTCTAAATCTTTAGCGGGGCCCCTCCTATACAGCAAACTGTCTCAGTTGCAGCCTATTCCACTCCCTGTGTAATATCTTAGCGCCAACCACAGGACTCTTTAACAGTAACGCTGGATGTTGCTTAGCCAAAGCTTCCAGGGCTAAGTGGCATTGGGGGTCTTGATCTTGGTCTGTTTTTAAGTCTCTTTTGGATAGCCAAGGAAAGCCTTCACCCCGCACCTGTGTCAGCCCACAGTAAATCTGAGGTACTCCAGAAGCAGGAACTCATATGTATTCAGCTCCTAGGGTTCCCTTCAGCCGTTGGGCCAGGCCTCTAAACAAAGCTTACACTCTTTCAGTAGTCGCAAAGGTCCATTCTCTAAGTTCTTCTACTGGCCAGTGAGGCCTACGGGACAGAGCATCCACATCCCTGTTGCCAGCTCCAGGCCGATACTTCAAACTGAACTGAACTGAAATCCAGCTAGTGCAGCAAACCATCGATGCCCAGTGACATCCAGCTTAGCAGAGGTCAAGAGGCAGGTCAAAGGATTATTGTCTGTCTTCACTACAAACTTGACCCCATATAGATAATCCTTCAGCTTGTCAACTACTACTCATTTCAAGGCCAAGAACTCCAATTTGTGAATCGGGTAATTCTTCTCAGAGGGAATGAGGCTGCAGCTCACATATGCCACCAGCCTCCCAACTCATCTTGACTAGCATCTACGTGAAGCTCAAAGGGCTTAGTTGGGTCTACATAGGCCAACATCAGGGCTTCAGTAAGACTCCTCTTCAAGCACTGATAAGCCTCCTCACATTGAAGAGTCCGTTGTTCTCTGATGGATATACTTTTCCCTCCGATTCCAGACTTCTTCACCTTCATCTTGTCTTCTGTGCCTGAAGCAACCTGCAGCACTTCATTAAGGGGCCTAGCAATTTTCACGAAGTTAGCTATAAATCTCCGAAAGTAGGAGCAAAACCCCAGAAAGGATCTCAATTCCATTACAGTCTCTGGTCTAGGCCATGCAGTGACTGCTTCCAGCTTCTTTGGATCTGTAGCTACTCCCTTGGCGGAGACAACATGGCCTAAATAATTGACTGAAGTTCTATAAAACTGACACTTTTCCAGTGATAGTTTAAACCCTTCCTCATGTAGCCTTTCAAAGACTTTCTCCAGTCACGCCTCATGTTCTTCTAGGGTCTGTCCAAACAGGTATACCAGAACTTCAATCAAATCCATGTCTCCCACAGTTTTCTCCAATAATTGTTGAAATGGTCTCTGGTGCCCCCGATAGTCCTTGTGGCATTTGATTAGATTAAGAGGGCAGATGAATGGAGTCTTCTCACTATCTTCATTTGGTAATACCCACTCTTCAAATCCAGCACACTAAACCACTTTGCCCCTGCAAGGCACTAGAGAGCATCCTCAATACGAGTAGTTGTATACTGATCTGGGACAGTCCATCGGTTCAAGATTCAATAGTCTATGCACATGCATAATGTTCCATTTTTCTTCCGTAACACCACAATAGGGGAAGCATAAGGACTTCTGGACTCTTGAATTACTCCTCACTTCAACTCAGCCAATTGCTCCCTTAGATCCTCCAGATCACTGAGAGGTATCCTCCGAGCTCTCTCCCGAAAGGGCTTGTCTTCCTGTAACCGGATTCTACGCTGTGCATTTTTAGGCCAACCTATGTCAAAATCGTTGTCAGAAAAGATTTTTTCCCATCGAGACAATTGTAATTTCATTCTTTTCCAGCACGCAGGGGGTAGCACCTCAGCACACTTTTCCATTTCCTTCTGCAGCCCTTAGTACTTTTCTCCCCTAACAACTTCTGCTGGAGGTACTGGGGTGGCTGCCCTCACTTGTCTCACTAGCATTCGGGCCCCTAATACCACAGGGTGATCGGTGACATTCCAGAGGCTAGTTGGCACCTTCTTCCCACTTTGGAAACCAGCTCAGGGGCCATCGCTATCCCAGCAGCTTCGGCTTGTGCAGCAGTTTCCAGCACAACAAAGGGCCCTGGATGTTCCCAAGTAAGTTTGAAGGTGGCCTTCAGGCAAGCAATCACTCCTGGCAGTAGCACTCTCTCTCTTTGTCTAACTTTAACAAGCGCCCCACTCCTTCGACAGGGGCTTTCTGTTCCTTAATTACTCGTTGACACGCTTGGTATAACTGTGGGTGGATTCCATTGGGCACTGATCCATCTTCCCCAACCACAGTTGCTAACAGCCTTCTCACTAAATCAGTGTTGGTCCCAATCAACATGGAATTCTGTTCAGCTCCAGGAGGCCTGGGGCATACCACTGATAGTGTATCGAATGTTTCCATTTTTCCTGTGGCTGCTGTCCCAAAAGAGATTTTGATGGGAATATATCGGTTATAAGGGAACTTGTCAGTCCCAATTCCCAAAATTTCTAACTCCTCGAGATTACTTAGAGGAATGTGCTTCAAATATTTATCAAAAAGTCCCAGTAGAGTAAAGTGACTTGTGCCCCTGTATCTAGAAGTGCCCTGGTATAAACACCTTCTACCTTTACAGACACAATTGGGGGAGGCCCCACTAGCATTTCTGGTAATCTTCCCGATAAGGCTTTCCTTAGATCTTTCCTACTTCCACTTTGAGATGACCTGACTATAGTCCTATGTGATGATAAAACAATGACTCCCTGTGCCCGAGTCCCAGACCCCAGTTACGAGTTACTTCACGTGGGAGATGCTGAACTGTTCTTCCGACATTTCTACTCATTCTGTCTCCTTTTTGGACTCTTGGAGCTCTGTTCCTTCTCAGTTAGTTCCTTCACTGTGACCCCCTGAAGTTCCCTGCCTTCTGACTTGCCAGCAGCTGCTGCAGTGCATTCAACAGTTCCGCAAAAAGTTCTGCTCCCTCTTCCTCCAAAAATCCCCAGGCTCCCCACACTGAAAGCATCTTCTAGGATCAGGTACTTGTGTAAGCAATTTAACAGGAGTATTCCCAGGAACAGGCGGTGCAAGTGGGGCTTGGGGCACTCCCCCCACTCTAACTCCTCATCACTATCCACTTCTTAGACCCCTTTATCCACCTGAACTGGCTGTGCTGACACCTTTCCTGTCTTTGGGGGAACCTTTGCCCCTTCTTGCAACCCGTGATTCTTTTCATCCAGCAAAGCTTCTTCCTCCCTGAACAGCTTCATTAAGCCTGGGTAGATTGGAGCCATCTGTGTCCCTTTTAACAGCAGACGAAAAACAATTTGGCAATTGGGTCGGTCCTCTTGTAGAATTCTTTCTAGCCTGACTTTATCTACCTTTTTTTTTTATCAATCCCTTTCTTTAGAATAATCTAATGCAGAATTTGATTCACTCTGACAACAGACAGACAGTTTCTCTCCTCTGTACTGATGAATGTGTTCAAACTTGTACATCAGATCTGGGATCTTTTCTACTCTCCCATAGACTGCAAACAAAGCTTCGATATAATCCATGGCTATACAGTCTGGCTTTTCCTTTTTTAGACTCTGAATGACATCTGCTTAAAGGCTTCTGAGACTCTCACTTATTCTCTGCCTCTTATCTGCCTCCATTCTTCCACCGCTTGGAGGGCTTGATCCATCCAATTCTCAAACTCCTCTTCTCCTTCTGGGGTTGGTGTACAACCCAAGAAAAATTGTAGCTTCTGATATCCTTGATTTGCCGAGGTATTAGTACTTCTAATCATACTCTCAACCAGCAGGCTCATGTCCATATTAAAGGAAGCGGGGGGCATTGCCACCACAGAAGCATCTACTTCCTTTGGCCCAGGACTCACTGAACCATGTCTGGAGTGCTCTTCCTCTGGAGTACCAGCCATCAGCAACGGTATCATCTGAGCCTCTAATCCTTCAGCTAAACTCACGGTATCTTTCCTGAAGCAGCGGGGACACTCTCTCGCCACTCTATCAGGGCATAGGTGTAATCTTCCTCAAATTCAGGCCTTACGTCTACAACATATGACCCTTGTTCTAGAACTGCCCTTCTTATTAACTGTCTCACCTCCCTTTCAGCCCATCCAATTCCAGGCACCTTCACCATGGTCGCCAGTTCCAGTTGATTTCCTTGTTCCCATACCCAACTGGTGGCAGTGACATCTTTTCTGCCTCCCAGGGCTGGTCACATGACTTGCTTGGGATTTCCATAAGGGGTATCCCGGACGAGCCCCCAAATGTAGTGCTGCCTTCGTGAGGGTTGCTGGTTAAATCAGTACCCCACTGGCTGCCCTGACCCTGCAAGTCCTCCACCACCTCTGACACCCTGGGTTCAGGCATTTTCTCTCTAGTAATAATATCAATGAAGTACAACAGAATTGATTAAACCAATTAACTTGTTTACTTAGTGAAATGTAAGCAGTTGAAGGAACAACACAAGTTTGTGTTAGAATGGTATCTCTTATAGGAAACACAAGCATGTCCAAAGTCCGGCTCGCGGGCAAATTGTGGCCCATGTTCCAGGGTTATACGACTCCACAGGTACTGTGGCAAAATCTATGTGTTGTGGCCCCCGATCGGCACTCAGGATGCCTAGGATCTGTGGATCCCTGAACGCCGTGGGGCTGCACGTCCTCAGTTGGCATTCTCGCGATCTCTCTGATGTTGCTGGATTTGGTGTGTTCCTTCTCCCAGCGGCACCTACACTGTGTCTCCACCACACACAGCTACAAGGGCGCGGAACATGCACAGCTTTTAGAGCTGTTCAGCTTGCTTCAGCTGGGATTCTTAGTCCCTCAAAGGTGCCGTTACTGGGCTAGGATCATTGGACTGGCTGTGACTTTGGACATGCCTGGTCTACTGTCTTCAATCTGGTCATAACTGGTGAGGAGACTGCCTCTGAGAAAAATAAATGGTATGTAGCACTAAAAGCAAGAAGTAGAACCTGCATATGCAATGAGAAATAATTTCTACCACCAACATTAAACAGAAACAAAGCTTTTAAAATGGGTGTAAGCGTAGCCAAACAGGTAAATATACAATGAAATTACACATGTGTAATGTGTGCAAAAAATGTTTATATTTGTTCAGTCAGTTTTCTGATCCAGATGCCCTTGCAGCACACAGCCTTGACCATTTCCTTTGCATAAAATAGTTATTTGCATTTATTTTTAATGGTTCAAAGAATGTCATGCAAAATGGTTGGCCCTCGCGCATGTTCACTTCATCAAATCTGGCCCTCTTTGAAAAAAGTTTGGACACCCCTGCAATAACTAAATGACAATCACATATCAATATTAAACAATCAACAATGAAGAAAGGCTCTTATTTGTGTCAGACACCATCTCTTCTGTGCCTCAACACATAGATGCAGAACAAAAAGTGCAATGTTAAAACCTTTAGCAATAAGAATCTGTATTGAGATTTAACCTGCTCTTTCAAAGAGTTCTAGGTGAATTGTAGCTATATGAGCTCAGTAGAAATCAATCCCTGCAGTGGGGAAGGAGGTGAGAAGTAGTCTTTTATTACTGTGAGACAATTTGGTTGCTCTACAGCTTGCCCTTGTAAGCAATTGCATGCAAAGAATTTCTGAATAGCAAAGCACAGCAACCTGAATCAATAGGCTGTAAATAATCAAAGAAACAAATCTTCCTGTATTGATCAAACTGCAAATGTAATCACAGTGGTCACTGGTTAAAAGATGTTGCCCTCTGTAGAACTACAAGTAGAAGCGGGGTGATACAAGATAGAGATGTCTGTATACAGTGTCTTTAAGGTTAGGCCTAGGCCCTTGGCACTAAGGATGATAAATGGTGCAGGAAGCAATGGTGTCTGTATACAGTGTCTATTAGATTGGATTATTGCCCGCTCACCACACTGGAACAAAAGAAGATGATGATGATGATGATGAAGGCTCCCCCTCAGGAACGTGGCTCAGGGAATGACGTCCAGCCTCCGCTGCACCGCGCTCCGGCTCACCCAAATCTGATGTCACTGCAGGATAAATGGAATATAAGCAGCCTCCAGGCTGCCGCGGAACAGTCAAGGGGTGCTGTCCACAGATGTCCCTCCGAATATCTGCTGGATGATTCTCCTAGTGCAAGGCTGCAACCTACACAGTCACAGAATCCCTGCATTCAGATCCAAACCGGGGTCCCAAGGAAGTGCGCTAGGCCCCGATCCACCCTTTTTATAGACTCTCCCAGCAGTCTGTTCTTCCCTATCAGCCATCTCGTGGTTGTAGTTCCTGATGATTCAGCAAGAGGGCAAATACCATCAATTTGAATTACATGTCCCAAGATGCTTTGCTCTGCTTACTTTGTCTCTGTATTAAGGATGTAACAGGTCAGCGTCCAACTCAGCACTAGAGGGAAACAGCTCCCTAATAGTAAAGTTACACAGAGGGGTTGATTTACTAAAGCTGGAGAGTGCAAAAACCAGTGCAGCTGTGCATGCTAGCCAATCAGCTTCTAACCTCAGCTTGTTCAATCAAGCTTTGACAATAAAACCTTGAAGCTGATTGGTTTCTGTGTGGAGCTGCACCAAATTTTGAACTTTCAAGCTTTAGTAAATCAACCCCAGTGTCTCCTGATTGTAGGAATATATACAGTTGTGCTCATAAGCTTACATACCCTGGCAGAATTTATGATTTCTTGGCCATTTTTCAGTGAATATGAATGATAACACAATATTTCTTTCACAAATGGTTAGTGTTTGGCTGAAGTCATTTATTATCAATCAACTGTGTTTACTCTTTTTAACTCATAATGACAACAGAAACTACCCAAATGACCCTGATCAAAAGTTTTTGGCCTGATAACATGCACACAAGTTGACACAAAGGATTTTGAATGGCTATTAAAAGTAACCATCCTCACCTGTGATCTTGTTAGAGGACCTGGATGTCTTCCGCTGTTTCCGCGGTGGTGCGCGCACCTGTGCCAGAGTCGAATGTCCATGCTGCGGAGTTGATCCGAACCTTTAGGAGAAACCGCCTGGAAGTTGGTGCCCGGCGAGGCATCCGGAGGCTGCCCCTTGGGGGGGGGGGGCAATGTTAGAGGACCTGGATTACTTCTGCTGTCTCCGCGGTGGTGCATGCCTGTGCGCATACGTGCGCGTCAATGCGCGCGCACGCGCCAGAAACGGCACCAAACAGCCTATTTATGCCTGGGAAGCCCTGCAGTCGGTGCTGTCCGTTCTACAGTGTTGGAGTGTGTTCCGGAGAGCTACCTGTCCTTTGAATCTGTATCCTGATCTGTTCCTGTGGCCCGGCTTGTTTGACCTTGATTGACTACCGCCTGCACCGACCCCCAGCTTGCCCACGATGACTCTTCTGCCTGACCCCTTTGTACCTCGCTGCCTGCTTGTTAACGACCCTGCCTGCACCCGACGACCCTTCAGCCTGATCCTTCTGTACCGCCTGCCAGCCAGTTGCCGACCTCAGCCTGCCTCACTACTCTACAGTTGCACGAGCCACTGACGGACTCATCTCACCATCAGTGTTCCAGTCCAGCCCTCGTGCCCCTCTGTGCTCTGGAACCCTCTGTCTGCTCTATCAGGGGTTCCCGAACCAGGGTCGTAAGAGTGGTTGCTTCCTGCACAAGACAGACTCCACCATCAGGTGCATGACAGCAACAGACAGCCATGTCTGAGTCTGCGCAGGGAGCACCCTCTGCTATGGACGAACTGTGTGTTCATTTAGCCGGCCTGACACAGGCAGTTAAGAGCCTTCAAGATGGCTACACCCGGTTGGAAGAACGGGTTTTGGAGCTCTCGGCACCCATGGCCTCTGGAGGCGCTCAGGCCGCTGGCCGCACTATTGTGGCCCTGACTTCAGAGCCCAAGGTCCCCCTGCCGGACAAGTTTTCTGGGGACCGCCACATGTTCCGGGCCTTCCGCAACTCCTGTGAGCTCTATTTTGGCCTCCAGCCCCACACTTTTTCTTTAGAGGCTACTAGGGTGGGTTTGGTTATTTCCTTACTGCAGGAAGAGCCCCAGGCATGGGCCCACCGTCTGTGGGAGCAGAGAGCCCCTGAGGTATCTACTGCGGCCCTGTTTTTTCAAGCCATGGCCCGGTTGTATGAAGACCCTCATCAGGTGGCCACAGCGGAGGCCGCACTTCACGCCCTTCAACAAGGCCGCCGCTCCGCAGAGGATTACGTAGCAGAGTTTAGGCACTGGAGTGCTGATACGGCATGGAATGACGCCGCATTATGTTACCAGTTCCGCCTTGGACTATCTGATCCCCTCAAGGATGAGCTGGCCTGCATGGGGGTACCCTCTACACTGGATGCCCTCATCAATCTGGCAATCCAGATTGACCGGCGACTCCGTGAGCGCTGTGCTGAAAGGGCTCCGGGACCCTCCTGGCCCATCTGGATGCTACCCCGAGTCCCTGCCTACCCAAAGCCAACTCACTTTGCCTCAGCAACCTCCTCCTCCTCTCCACCTCCGAGCCCATGCAAATAGGGCTCCTGCGTCCGTCTCTTACCCCTGAAGAGAGACAGCGGAGGTTCGCATTGAACCTGTGTTTATACTGCGGAGAGCCCGGCCACATGGTGAGATCCAGCCCCGCTAAGCGCGGTAAGTGTATACCATCTCACCTTGTGCTTTCTCTCTCCCTGCAGCTTCCAGGAAGGATTATTCAAGTGGCAGCTATAATTGATTCTGGAGCATATAGCTGCTTTATAGATGAGAACTTCGCAGCTTCCCAACAAATTCCCCTCCGGCCAAAGATCCATAATTTCACTATCCGCCTGGCCGACGGATCCCCCATTAAGTCGGGTGTGGTGACTCATGAGACCGTCCCACTACCTGCCACCACCGCTGACAGCCACCAGGAACTCCTTTTGTTGGATGCGATAGCATCCCCCCTGTTCCCCATCATCCTGGGCCTGCCCTGGCTCCGGCCGCATAGCCCTGATATAGATTGGACCGCTGGGACCATCCAGTTCCGATCCCCATACTGCGGGCAGCATTGCCTAACACGGGTCCAGGAAGTTGCGCCAACATTGGGTTGTCTGGACATGGATTCTGACCCTGAAACCCATCTAGCTGTTCCGTCCACCTACCATGGATACTTGGACGTGTTCAGTAAGAAGGGGGTTGAGAAACTCCCGCCTCACCGCCCTTACGACTGCCCAATCGAGCTGCTACCCGGAGCTGAAGTGCCGTTTGGGTGGATTTGTCCTCTATCAGAACTAGAGTTGGCGACCCTCAAGGCCTATCTCGACGACAACCTAGGAAAAGGATTTATCCAACCTTCCACATCCCCTGCAGGGGCGGGCATATTTTTCGCAGAGAAAAAGGATCATTCTCTATGTCCCTGTATAGACTACCGGGTCAAGAACCGTTATCCCTTACCCTTGGTTCCTGAACTATTCCAAAGACCGGGATCTGCTATCATCTTTTCTAAACTTGATTTACGGGGTGCCTACAACATAGTCCGCATTCGAGAAGGCGATGAGTGGAAGATCGCCTTCCGTACTCGTTTCGGGCATTACGAGTACCTGGTTATGCACTTTGGTCTGTGCAATGCCCCCGCCACGTTTCAACACTTTGTGAATGATGCCTTTTGGGACTTCTTGGATCTGTTTGTGATCATATACTTAGACGACATCCTGATCTTCTCTTCCTCCCTCGAGGAGCACAGAGAACATGTCACCAAGGTCTTGAGCCGTCTCCGACAGCATGGGCTCTATGCTAAAGCAGAGAAGTGCGCTTTTCAACAAACCAGTATCCATTTCTTGGGACTAGTTCTCTCTGTGACCGGTATAACAATAGACCCCCAGAAGGTCTCCACTATCCTTGACTGGCTGGCACCTTCAGACAGGAAAGGGGTCCAACGTTTCGTGTGCTTCGCAAATTTCTATAGGAAATTTATAAAGGGGTTCTCGGCCATCATTGCGCCCATCACGCAGCTCACAAAACAGAACACGCGCTTTCAGTGGTCCACAGAGGCAGAAACAGCTTTCCAGACTCTTAAAGGCCTGTTCATGGCAGCACCTATTTTAAAGCACCCTGACGCGGCCTTGCCCTACGTCCTGGAGGTGGACGCTTCTGAGATTGCCGTGGGGGCAGTTCTTTCCCAAAGACAGGGTCCCAAGGCTCTGCTCCATCCCATCGCGTTCTTCTCTTGGAAACTATTACCTCCGGAGAGGAATTATACCGTAGGGGATAGAGAACTTTTGGCCATCAAATCACCACTCAAGGAATGGCGATACTTGCTCGAAGGGGCCATACACCCTATCTTGATATATACAGATCACAAAAACCTCGAGTATCTGAGAACGGCCAAAAGGCTGAAACCCCGTCAAGCTCGCTGGGCCTTTTTCTTTTCAAGGTTTCTTTTTCATCTAACATACAGGCCAGGGTCGAAGAATGTCAAACCTGATGCTCTTTCGAGGATGTTCAATGATCCCGGCAACTGTGCTGCCCCGGACACCATCCTTCCGTCACGGAACTTCTTATTGTCCCAGGAGGACCTACTAGCACAGATCAGACGGTCCCTTGCTAGCTCTACCGGCTGCCGGGACCCCAGGTTGTCGGAGAAGGATGGCCTTTGGTGGCACTGCCAGCAGATCTTCATTCCGGCTGAGCAACGCCCCACTGTGTTGGAACTTTGCCACGACCATAAGTTGGCGGGGCATTTTGGAACTCGCAAAACCTTGGAGCTGCTCTCACGTTCATTCTGGTGGCTGTTGGCAGAAGAGAACTACCGGAAATATGTGAGCACGTGCGCTTCTTGTGCACGTAATAAAACAGACAAAGCCAAGGCTTGGGGCCTTTTGAACCCACTCCCGCTACCTGAGCGTCCATGAACCCGGATAGCCATGGACTTTATCGTGGAACTACCTCCATCCAAGGGCTTTACTACCATCTTTGTGGTTGTGGATCGCATGACCAAGAAGGCCCATTTATAACCCATGAAGGGTACACCTACGGCTGCTGAGATAGCGGAAATTTTCATCCGGGAAATCGTCTGACTCCACGGAATACCCCTTGGCATTGTGTCTGATCGTGGGGTTCAGTTTACCTCCAGATTTTGGAGATCACTGTGTTCAGCACTGGAAATTGAGTTATCACTGTCCTCGGCCTACCATCCTCAGACAAATGGCCAAACTGAGAGAACGAATCAGACTCTGGAACAGTATCTGCAGTGTTTCTCCTCGTTCTCTCAGGACGACTGGGCCTCCCTATTACCTTTGGCCGAATTTGCCTTCAATAAAACCATTCACTCGGCCACCAAACAGTCCCCATTCTGGGCAAATTATGGATTCCACCCGACCTTTCTACCTGGCTTGGCTGCTGAAAGTACAGTGCCTGCGGTACAGGAAACCCTGAATTTTTTCAGGGAAAATACGCAACTCCTGCGGGACACACTTTCCAGGACCACGAAACTCACCAAACAAGCCTTCGACAGGAAAAAACAGGGAGAACTGGAACTCAAGCCGGGTGACTTGGTCCCTCTAGAAAGTTGGGACCCAGATTTGTTGGGCCTTTTCCCCTTAAAAGGAGAGTGAACAGGGTGACATATGAACTGGTCCTACCTTCTTCCTTACGTGTGCTCCCGGTTTTCCACGTATCCCTACTTAAACCAGTCCCTCCAGATCCCTTCCCGGGTCGGAAGAAGGGACCACCTGAACCAGTGCTTGTAAATGGAGAGGAGGAGTTCGAGGTTGAAGCCATCCTGGACTGCCGGAAGAGGAGTAACGTAACCCAGTATTTGGTCAAGTAGAGAGGTTATGGCCCTGAGGAAAATTCTTGGGAGCCAGAGTCTAATGTCCATGCTGCGGAGTTGATCCGAACCTTTAGGATAAATCGCCTGGAATTTGGTGCCCGGCGAGGCATCCGGAGGCTGCCCCTTGGGGGGGCAATGTTAGAGGACCTGGATGTCTTCCGCTGTTTCCGCGGTGGTGCACGCCTGCGCACGTCCGTGCGCACGCACGTGCTGGAAACTGCACCAAACGGCCTATTTATGCCTGGGAAGCCCTGCAGTCGGTGCTGTCCGTTCTACTGCGTTGGAGTGTGTTCCGGAGAGCTACCTGTCCTTTGAATCTGTATCCTGATCTGTTCCTGTGACCCAGCTTGCTTGAACTTGTCACAGACCTGCACCGACCCCCAGCTTACCCACGCCGATTCTTCTGCCTGACCCCTTTGTACCTCACTGCCTGCTTGTTAACGACCCTGCCTGCACCCGACGACCCTTCAGCCTGATCCTTCTGTACCGCCTGCCAACCAGTTGCCGACCTCAGCCTGCCTCACTACTCTACAGTTGCACGAGCCACTGACGGACCCATCTCACCATCAGTGTTCCAGTCCAGCCCTCGCGCCCCTCTGTGCTCTGGAAGCCTCTGTCTGCTCTTTTAGGGGTTCCCGAACCGGGGTCGTAAGAGTGGTTGCTTCCTGCACAAGACAGACTCCACCATCAGGTGCGTGACAGATCTGTTTGCTTGTAATTAGTGAGTGTATGTATATAAAAGGTCAATGAGTTTCTGGACTCCTGACAGACCCTTGCATTTTTCATCCAGTGCTGCACTCACGTTTCTGGATTCTGAGTCATGGGGAAAGCAAAAGAATTGTCAAAGGATCTGCGGGAAAAGGTAGTTGAACTGTATAAAACAGGGAAGGGATATAAAAAGATATCCAAGGAATTGAGAATGCCAATCAGCAGTGTTCAAACTCTAATCAAGAAGTGGAAAATTATGGGTTCTGTTGAAACCAAACCACGGTCAGGTAGACCAACTAAAATTTCCTAATAACTGTTGAGATAAACAGTAAGCCACATCGGAAGTGCATCACAAACAAACAAAAAGTTCTCAATTCACTTACCAGCTAGCTTGCAAAAAAACAAATCGTCCCTGTCTAACAGCTAATGTTAAAAACAGAGGGTTTAACTTGCACGCATTTGCAAATATATGTGTAAGTCACAGTGCCTACATCAAGGTTCCTCTGTATACTGTGGTCCTAAATTTATAGCTTTGAGAGTCTCAAAGTTAGAGCACGTATAGTAGTGGATAGATTGAGGGCAGGTATGCCACATAGGAAGACAGGTGGCCCATGGTGGAATGACAGGGAGCAAACTACAGCCCCAGCATGCTCTGAGGGGGAGGAGAGAGAGCCTGGAGCCGGGAGCCCAGGAAAAGCTCTTGGAGAACAGTGCTATCTGGGACAGGAGGGAGCGAGGATGTGCCTTGGGGAGCCAAGGGAAGCTGAAGGACAGAGCTGCTTCTAGTACACATCCCTTGCTGTGTCAGTCCGTGCAGAGCTATGCCCTGTGGACAGGGAGAGTGTCTGAGCCACTTCCAGGGTAGACGTGCTGCTTTACAGACCGAAGTCGCTCCGATATGTCCCTAGAGACTGAACCATTAGGAAGCACTAACCAGCTACTCCATAGGTCTAATACTGCCTACAGGCCTCATTAATGATTCTTCCGGCTGGACGTTCGGTCACTTTGGGCTGTCTGGGCAACTCTGATCTGTAAAGCAGGATAAAGTCAACCAGATGTGCCAAAGAGGCTGAGGTTGTTCTTGGAGCGGAGGCACAGAACTGAGAACCCAAATTCACCAACGACTACTTGGGGGGTGGTTCTACATAAAGGAAGACTCTGATGGGCACTCCTTGATGTAAAGGGGCCTCTGATGGATATTCCTGAATGTAAGAGGTACTTCTTTATAAAACTGATTTTGTTTCAACTCACCAATATTTTAAAAATCTGCAATGTGACCTTCATACTGAATGCTTTGGAGACCCCTGCATTAAATTTTAGAGTGAACGTACATTGTTTCTGCATTAAAAATCTAAAGCAGTCAGGTAGACTGTTGGGTTTGATTGTGACTGCAGTGCAGCTTTTACCAGGATAAAATGTGCACGGTGGGCCTTTTGTACCCTGAACTCTGTACACAGCTTTACTAAAACCAGAGGCTGCCCTCACTCTAACATATACTGTACTGCTAAATAATATAGCTGAAGTGGCATACAGAATCTGCCATTCACATCCATATCTTCAGACAACACTGAGAGTGTTAATTTTTTGTTACTTCTCTTTTTCACAGAATTAGTCACATGATCCTTTTTTGTAGAATTGGTCACAAGAATAGGAAATATTTTCTTCACCAAGAAGCTCAAATGTTGTAACTTAACAAAAGTTGCTTCTGTTATTAGTATATGTATCATACTGATGGGGTTCAGTCCATCTGGGAGTTGGTTTAAGGGGGAAAGTACTGTATATCATATTTTCAGTGAATGAATATATTTCAAAGTGATTTATTATGTGGCTTTTACATTTTTAAAAATGTTTTTCTTCAATAGTTTTGTTCTTGTATTAAAGACAAAGATTTGTAGATTAACCACTAGCGGGAGCTCTCAGTAGCACAATGCAATTGCTCTATTCACTACCTTAATAACTGTTGAGATAAACAGTAAGCCAGGAAGTGCATCACAAACAAAAAATTCTCAGCACAATTACTGTACCAGCTAGCCTGAAAAAAAAAATTCCTTGTCTAACAGTTAACAATAAAAACAGGGTTTAACGTGCACACATTTGCAAATATATGTGTAAGTCGCAATGCCTACATCAAGGTTCCTCTGTATACTGTGGTCCTACACAAAGGGTTAAAACCGGGTTAAAAGTGTTGACGTTCCGTGCTTCCGAGGCGGTGTGCAGCCGCTTCGGAAGCGCTTGCCATTCATTTCAATGGCAGGTGCGGTAGAGGAGCGGTATATACATCGCTCACCTCACCATCCCAAAGATGCTGCTTGCAGGACATTTTGTAACATCCCGCAAGCGCACCGCCCCAGTGTGAAACTCTGAGGCTTTCACATTGGGGTGGATTGGGGGGGATTTTTTAGGCGCTTTACATGCGCTATTTTTAGCTAAATAGCACCTGTAAAGCGCCTCAGTGTGAAAGTAACCTAAGGCTGGATTCACACCTATGCATTTTTAGTGCTTTTTGCATTTTGCAGATTTGCACGACAGAACGTGTTCCATAGGAAACCATGTTATATGGACTGTAGTTAGGGTTGCCACCTGTACGGGATTGACCCGGACAGTACGGGTTTAGCAACTTGTGCCCGGTTTCCTGTCCACCTGAAACCCGGGCACAACATATCTCCTGTCCCGTCAGGCAACCCTGTCTTGTGGAGCCAGTGCGGCAATTTAGTCCCTAATTTATGGATTCCTGACAGCTGCATCTCGGTGTCCCTGTGCCTCCTCCCCTGCCGGGCGCCTGCCATTCCCCCCCGCCGTGTCATTTGCATTGGCTGCTGGGACCGCCGGTTTCCCAGCAACCAGTGACGCTTTTGGCTATGCACACAAGTGAAGTTTTTCTTAGCCCTAGAGCCAGTCCACCTACCAGCTCCGCCCCTTAACTCCGGCTCCCTCCGGCTTCCTGTCTGCAAGCAGAGCAATGCAGCGGCCGCCCTCCGGTACCGTACCAGCCATGATAAAACAGCCCAAAGGAGTCCACCGTGATGTGTAGGCTGTGCGTGCCTGCACTGCCATCCCAGTGTCCCGGACCGCTGCCAAACACCAGCCAGTACACAAGGTGAGGAGAGAGGGGAGGCCGCACAAAATTAAAGAAGTGCACAAGTTGGAGGGGGGGCAGCACAAGGTGAGGGGGCAAGAGGACAATGT